>JAUJEF010000256.1:0-156000 GCA_030444885.1 Citrus sp. QX-2021 | reverse complement strand
CCGAAAATAAGCCGCGGGCACAGCCGCGCCCAAAAATACCCGCCCGAAGGCCGGGGCGCCAAGTTCGTCCAGCGGAAAAAGGCCACAAAAACGGGTGCACTATAGCCTTGGGGGGTGGGGCTGGCCGACTTCGTCCGCCGGACTCGGAATGGCGCGAGAATTTACGAGTCCCCTCCGTGTGCCAAAAATAGGCCGCGGGCACAGCCGTGCCCAAAAATACCGGCCCGAAGGACGGGGCGCCAAGTTCGTCCAGCGGAAAAAGGCCACAAAAACGGGAGGGCTGTAGCCTTGGGGGGTGGGGCTTGCCAACTTCGTCTGCCGGACTCGGAATGGCGTAGGACTTTGTGAGGCACCTCCATGTGCCAAAAATGGGCTGCGGGCACAGCCGCGTCCAAAAATACCCGCCCGATGGCCGGGGCGCCAAGTTCGTCCAGCGGAAAAAGGCCACAAAAACGGGTGGGCTATAGCCTTGGGGGGTGGAGCTGGCCAAGTTCGTCCGCCAGACTCGGAATGGCGCGAGAATTTGCGAGGCCCCTCCGTGTGCCAAAAATAGGCCGTGGGCACAGCCGCGCCCAAAAATACCCGCCCGAAGGCCGGGGCGCCAAGTTCATCCAGCGGAAAAAGGCCACAAAACGGGTGGGCTACTGCCTTGGGGGTGGGGCTGGCCAACTCGTCCGCTGGACTCGGAATGGCGTGAGACTTTGCGAGGCGTCTCCGTGTGCCAAAAATAGGCCGCAACCAAGGCCGCTCCCAAAAATACTGGCCCGAAGTCCGGGGTGCCAAGTTCGTCCAGCGGAAAAAGGCCACAAAAACGGGTGGGCTATAGCCTTGGGGGGTGGGGATGGCCATTTTCGTCCGCCGGACTCGGAATGGCGCGAGACTTTGCGAGGGCCCTCCGTGTGCCAAAAATAGGCGGCGGGCACAGCCGCGCCCAAAAATAACCGCCCGAAGGCCGGGGCGCCAAGTTCGTCCAGCGGAAAAAGGCCACAAAAATGGGCGGGCTATAGCCTTGCGGGGTGGAGCTGGCCAACTTCGTCCGCCGGACTCGGAATGGCGCGAGATTTTGTGAGGGGCCTCCGTGAGCCAAAAATAGGCCACGGGCACAGCCGTGGCAAAAAATAACCGACCGAAGGCCGGGGTGCCAAGGTCGTCCAGCGGAAAGAGGACACAAAAGGGGGGGGCTATAGCCTTGGGTGGTGTTGCTGGCCAACTTCGTCCGCCGATCTCGGAATGGCGCGAGACTTTGCGAGGGCCCTCCATTTGCAAAAAATAGGCAGCGGGTATAGCCGCGCCCAAAAATAACCGCCCGAAGGCCGGGGCGCCGAGTTCGTCCAGCGGAAAAAGGCCACAAAAACGGGTGGGCTATATCCTTGGGGTGTGGGGCTGGCCAACGTCGTCCGCCGGACTCGGAATGGCGCGAGACTTTGTGAGGCGCCTCCGTGTGCCAAAAATAGGCCGCCGGCACAGCCGCGCCCAAAAATACCGGCCGAATGACGGGGGCGCCTAGTTCGTCCAGCGTAAAAAGGCCACAAAAACGGGTGGGCTGTAGCCTTGGGGGGTGGGGATGGGCAACTTCGTCCGCCGGACACGGAATGGCGCGAGACTTTGCGAGGCACCTCCGTGTACCAAAAATAGGCCACGGGCAAAGCCGCGCCCAAAAATACCCGCCCAAAGGCTGAGGCGCCAAGTTCGACCAGCGGAAAAAGGCCACAAAAACGGGTGGGCTATGGCCTTGGGGGGTGGGGCTGGCCAACTTCGTCCGCCGGACTCGGAATGACGCGAGACTTTGCGATGCACCTCCGTGTGCTGAAAATTAACCGCGGGCACAGCCGCGCCCAAAAATAACCGCCCGAAGGCCGGGGCGCCAAGTTCGTCCAGGGGAAAAGGCCACAAAACGGGTGGGCTATAACCTTGGGCGGTGGGGCTTGCCAACTTCGTCGGCCGGACTCCGAATGGCGGAGACTTTGCGAGGCGCCTCCGTGTGCCAAAAATAGGTCGCGGGCACAGCCGCGCCCAAAAATACCCACCCGAAGGCCGGGGCGCCAAGTTTGTCCAGTGGAAAGAGGCCACAAAAAAGGGTGGGCTATAGCCTTGGGGGGTACGGATGGCCTACTTCGTCCGCCGGACTTGGAATGGCGCGAGAGTTTGCGAGTCGCCTCCGTATGCCAAAAATAGGCCGCGGGCACAACCGCTCCCAAAAATACCCGCCCGAAGGCCGGGGCGCCAAGTTCGTCCAGCGGAAAAATGCCACAAAAACGGGTGGGCTATAGCCTTGGGGGGTGGGGCTGGCCAACTTCGTCCGCCGGACTCGGAATGGCGTGAGACTTTGCGAGGCGCCTCCGTGAGCCAAAAATAGGCCGCAACCAAGGCCGCTCCCAAAAATACTGGCCCGAAGTCCGGGGTGCCAAGTTCGTCCAGCGGAAAAAGGCCACAAAAACGGGTGGGCTATAGCCTTGGGGCGTGGAGCTGGCCAAGTTCGTCAGCCGGACTCGGAATGGCGCGAGAATTTGCGTGGCCCCTCCGTGTGCCAAAAATAGGCCGCGGGCACAGCCGCGCCCAAAAATACCCGCCCGAAGGCCGGGGCGCCAAGTTCATCCAGCGGAAAAAGGCCACAAAAACGGGTGGGCTACAGCCTTGGGGGGTGGGGCTGGCCAACTTCGTCCGCCGGACTCGGAATGGCGTGAGACTTTGCGAGGCGTCTCTGTTAGGCAAAAATCGGCCGCAACCAAGGCCGCTCCCAAAAATACTGGCCCGAAGTCCGGGGCGCCAAGTTCGTCCAGCGGAAAAAGGCCACAAAAACGGGTGGGCTATAACCTTGGGCGGTGGGGCTGGCCAACTTCGTCGGCCGGACTCCGAATGGCGGAGACTTTGCGAGGCGCCTCCGTGTGCCAAAAATAGGTCGCGGGCACAGCCGCGCCCAAAAATACCCACCCGAAGGCCGGGGCGCCAAGTTTGTCCAGTGGAAAGAGGCCACAAAAAAGGGTGGGCTATAGCCTTGGGGGGTACGGATGGCCTACTTCGTCCGCCGGACTTGGAATGGCGCGAGAGTTTGCGAGTCGCCTCCGTATGCCAAAAATAGGCCGCGGGCACAACCGCTCCCAAAAATACCCGCCCGAAGGCCGGGGCGCCAAGTTCGTCCAGCGGAAAAATGCCACAAAAACAGGTGGGCTATAGCCTTGGGCGGTGGGGCTGGCCAACTTCGTCCGCCGGACTCGGAATGGCGTGAGACTTTGCGAGGCGCCTCCGTGAGCCAAAAATAGGCCGCAACCAAGGCCGCTCCCAAAAATACTGGCCCGAAGTCCGGGGTGCCAAGTTCGTCTAGCGGAAAAAGGCCACAAAAACGGGTGGGCTATAGCCTTGGGGCGTGGAGCTGGCCAAGTTCGTCAGCCGGACTCGGAATGGCGCGAGAATTTGCGTGGCCCCTCCGTGTGCCAAAAATAGGCCGCGGGCACAGCCGCGCCCAAAAATACCCGCCCGAAGGCCGGGGCGCCAAGTTCATCCAGCGGAAAAAGGCCACAAAAACGGGTGGGCTACAGCCTTGGGGGGTGGGGCTGGCCAACTTCGTCCGCCGGACTCGGAATGGCGTGAGACTTTGCGAGGCGTCTCCGTTAGGCAAAAATCGGCCGCAACCAAGGCCGCTCCCAAAAATACTGGCCCGAAGTCCGGGGTGCCAAGTTCGTCCAGCGGAAAAAGGCCACAAAAACGGGTGGGCTATAGCCTTGGGGCGTGGAGCTGGCCAAGTTCGTCAGCCGGACTCGGAATGGCGCGAGAATTTGCGTGGCCCCTCCGTGTACCAAAAATAGGTCGCGGGCACAGCCGCGCCCAAAAATACCCGCCCGAAGGCCGGGGTGCCAAGTTCATCCAGCGGAAAAAGGCCACAAAAACGGGTGGGCTACAGCCTTGGGGGTGGGGCTGGCCAACTCTCGTCCGCCTGGACTCGGAATGGCGCGAGAATTTGCGTGGCCCCTCCGTGTGCCAAAAATAGGTCATGGGCACAGCCGCGCCCAAAAATACCCGCCCGAAGGCCGGGCGCCAAGTTCATCCAGCGGAAAAGGCCACAAAACGGGTGGGCTACGGCAACCTTGGGGGTGGGGCTGGCCGACTTCGTCCGCCGGACTCGGAATGGCGTGAGACTTTGTGAGGCGTCTCCGTGTGCCAAAAATAGGACGCAACCACAGCCGCGCCTAAAAATACCGGCCCGAAGTCTGGGGTTCCAAGTTCGTCCAGCGGAAAAAGGCCACAAAAACGGGTGGGCTATAGCCTTGGGGGGTGGGGCTGGCCCACTTCGTCCGCAGGACTCGGAATGGCGCGAGCCTTTGCGAGGGGCCTCCGTGTACCAGAAATAGGCAGCGGGCATAGCCGCGCCCAAAAATAACCGCCCGATGGCCGGGGCGCCAAGTTCGTCCAGCGGAAAAAAGCCACAAAAACGGGTGGGCTATAGCCTTGGGGGGTGGGGATGGCCAACTTCGTCCGCCGGACTCGGAATGGCGCGAGACTTTGCGAGGGCCCTCCGTGTGCCAAAATTAGGCCGCGGGCACAGCCGTGCCCAAAAATAACCGCCGAAGGCCGGGGCGCCAAGTTCGTCCAGCGGAAAAAGGCCCCCAAAAACGGATGGCTATAGCCTTGGGGGGTGGAGTTGGCCAACTTCGTCCGGCGGTCTTGGTATGGCGCGAGTCCTTGCGCAGGCCCTCCACGTGCCAAAATTAGGCTGCGGGGACAGCCGTACACAAAAATAACCCCCCGAAGACCGGGGCGCCAAGTTCGTCCAGCGGAAAAGGCCACAAAAACGGTGGACTATAGCCTTGGGGGTGGGGTTGGCCAACAAATCCGCCGGACTCGGAATGGCGCGAGACTTTGCGAGGCACCTCCATGTGCAAAAATTAAGTCGCGGGCAAAGCCGCGCCCAAAGATACCCGCCCGAAGGCCGGGGCGCCAAGTTCGTCCAGCGGAAAAAGGCCACCAAAACGGGTGGGCTATAGCCTTGGAGGATGGGGCGGGCAAACTTCGTCCGCCGGACTCGGAATGGCGCGAGACTTTGCGTGGCGCCTCCGTGTACCGAAAATAGGCCGCGGGCACAGCCGCGCCCAAAAATACCCGCCCGAAGGCCGGGCCGCCAAGTTCGTCCTGCGGGAAAAGGCCACAAAAATGGATGGGCTATAGCCTTGGGGGGTGGGGCTGGCCAACTTCGTCCGCCGGACTCGGAATGGCGCGAGACTTTGCGAGGCGCCTCCGTGTGCCAAAAATAGGCCGCGAGCACAGCCGCGCCCAAAAATACCCGCCCGAAGGCCAGGGCGCCAAGTTCGTGCAGCGGAAAAAGGCCACAAAAACGGGTGGGCTATAGCCTTGGGGGGTGGGGCTGGCCAACTTCGTCCGCCGGACTCGGAATGGCGCGAGACTTTGCGAGGCACCTCCCTGTGCAAAAGATACGCCGCAGGCACAGCTGCACCCAAAAATACCCGCCCGTATGCCGGGGCGCCAAGTTCGTCCAGCGGAAAAAGGCCACAAAAACGGGTGGGCTATAGCCTTGGAGGATGGGGCGGGCAAACTTCGTCCGCCGGGCTCAGAATGGCGCGAGACTTTGGGAGGTGCCTCCATGTGCCAAAAATAGGCAACGGACACAGCCGCGCCCAAAAATACCTGCCCGAAGGCCGGGGCGCCAAGTTCGTCCAGCGGAAAAAGGCCACAAAAAAGGGTGGGCTATAGCCTTGGGGGGTGGGGCTGGCCAACTTCGTCTGCCGGACTCGGAATGGCGCGAGACTTTGTGAGGGCCCTCCGTGTGCCAAAAATAGGCCGCGGGCACAGCCGCGCCCAAAAATAACCACCCGAAGGCCGGGGCGCCAAGTTCGTCCAGCGGAAAAAGGCCACAAAAACGGGTGGGCTATAGCCTTGGGGGGTGGTGCTGGCCAAGTTCGTCCGCTAGACTCGGAATGGGGCAAGACTTTACGAGCGGCCTCCGTGGGCCAAAAATAGGCTGCGGGCACAGCCGCACCCCAAAACAAGGGCCCGAAGGCCGGGGCGCCAAGTTCGTCCAGCGAAAGAAGGCCACAAAAATGGATGGGTTATAGCCTTGGGGGGTGGGGCTGGCCAAGTTCGTCCCCCGGACACGGAATGGGATGAGACTTTGCAAGCGGCCTCCGTGTGCCAAAAATAGGCCGCGTGCACAACCATGCCAAAAAAAACCACCCGAAGGCGGGCGCGAAGTTCGTCAGCGGAAAAAGGCCACAAAAACGGGTGGGCTATAGCCTTGGTGGGTAGGGCTGGCCAAGTTCGTCCGCCGGACTCGGAATTTGGCCAGACTTTGCGAGCGGCCTCCGTTTACCAAAAATAGGCCATGGGCACAGCCACGCCCAAAAATAACCGCCCGAAGGCCGGGGCGCCAAGTTCGTCCAGCGGAAAAAGGCCACAAAAACGGGTGGTCTATCGCCTTGGGGGGTGGGGCTGGCCATGTTCGTCCGCCGGACTCGGAATGGGGCGAGACTTTGGGAGCGACCTCCGTGTGCCAAAAATAGGCCGCGGCCACAGCCGCGCCCAAAAATAACCGCCCGAAGGCCGCGGCGCAAAGTTCGTCCAGCGGAAAAAGGCCACAAAAACGGGTGGGCTATAGCCTTGGGGGGTGGTGCTGGCCAAGTTCGTCCGCTAGACTCGGAATGGGGCAAGATTTTACGAGCGGCCTCCGTGGGCCAAAAATAGGCTGCGGGCACAGCCGCACCCCAAAACAAGGGCCCGAAGGCCGGGGCGCCAAGTTCGTCCAGCGAAAGAAGGCCACAAAAATGGATGGGCTATAGCCTTGGGGGGTGGGGCTGGCCAAGTTCGTCCCCCGGACACGGAATGGGATGAGACTTTGCAAGTGGCCTCCGTGTGCCAAAAATAGGCCGCGTGCACAACCATGCCAAAAAAAACCACCCGAAGGCGGGCGCGAAGTTCGTCCAGTGGAAAAAGGCCACAAAAACGGGTGGGCTATAGCCTTGGTGGGTAGGGCTGGCCAAGTTCGTCCGCCGGACTCGGAATTTGGCCAGACTTTGCGAGCGGCCTCCGTTTACCAAAAATAGGCCATGGGCGCAGCCACGCCCAAAAATAACCGCCCGAAGGCCGGGGCGCCAAGTTCGTCCAGCGGAAAAAGGCCACAAAAACGGGTGGTCTATCGCCTTGGGGGGTGGCGCTGGCCAAGTTCCTCCGCCGGACTCGGAATGGGGCGAGACTTTGCGAGCGACCTCCGTGTGCCAGAAATAGGCCGCGGGCACAGCCGCTCCCAGCAATAACCGCCCGAAGACCGTGGCACCAAGTTCTTCCCGCGCAAAAAGGACACAAAACGGGTGGGCTGCAGCCCTTGAGGGGAGTGGGGCTGGCTAAGTCGTCCGCCGGACTCAAAATGGGGTGAGACTTTGCGAGAGTCTTCCGTGTGCCAAAAATAGGCGCGAGGGACAGCCGCACCTAAAATAACCACCCGAAGGCGGGCGCCAAGTTCGTCCCAGCGGAAAAAGGTCACAAAAACGGGTGGGGTATAGCACAGGGGAGCTGGCCAAGTTTGTCCGCCGGACTCGGAATGGGGCGAGACTTTGCGAGCGGCCTCCGTGTGCGAAAAATAGGCCGCGGGAATGGCCGCAATAAAAAATGACAGCCCGAAGTTCGGGGCGCCAAATTCGTTCAGCGGAAAAAGGCCACAAAAACGGCTAGGCTTTAGCCTTGGCGGGTGGGGCTGGCCAAGTTCTTCCGCCGGACTCGGAATGGGACGAGACTTTGCGAGCGGTCTCCGTGTGCCAAAAATAGGCCGCGGGCACAGCCGTGCCCAAAAATAACTGCCCGAAGGCCGGGCGCCAAGTTCGTCCAGCGGAAAAAGGCCACAAAAACGGGTGGGCTATAGCCTTGGGGGGTGGTGCTGGCCAAGTTCGTCCGCTAGACTCGGAATGGGGCAAGACTTTACGAGCGGCCTCCGTGGGCCAAAAATAGGCTGCGGGCACAGCCGCACCCCAAAACAAGGGCCCGAAGGCCGGGGCGCCAAGTTCGTCCAGCGAAAGAAGGCCACAAAAATGGATGGGCTATAGCCTTGGGGGGTGGGGCTGGCCAAGTTCATCCGCCGGATTCGGAATGGAACGAGACTTTGTGAGCGGCCTCCCTGTGCTAGAAATAGGCCGCGGGCACAGCCGCGCCCAAAAATAACCGCCCGAAGGCTGGGGCGCCAAGTTCGTCCAGCGGAAAATGGCCACAAAAACGGGTGGGCTATAGCCTTGGGGGGTGGGGTTGGCCAAGTTCATCCAGCGGAAAAAGGCCACAAAACGAGTGGGCTACAGCCTTGGGCGGTGGCGCTGGCCAAGTTCCTCCGCCGGACTCGGAATGGGGCGAGACTTTGCGAGTGGCCTCCGTGTACCAAAAATAGGCCGCGGGCACAGCCGCTCCCAACAAGGGCCCGAAGGCCGGGGCCCCAAGTTCGTCCAGCGAAAGAAGGCCACAAAAATGGATGGGCTATAGCCTTGGGGGGTGGGGCTGGCCAAGTTCATCCGCCGGATTCGGAATGGAACGAGACTTTGTGAGCGGCCTCCCTGTGCTAGAAATAGGCCGCGGTCACAGCCGCGCCCAAAAATAACCGCCCGAAGGACGGGGCACCATGTTCGTCCAGCGGAAAAAGGCCACAAAAACGGGTGGGCAATAACCTTGGGGGGTGGGACTGGCCATGTTCGTCAGCCGGACTCGGAATGGGGCGAGACTTTACGAGCAGCCTCCGTGTGCCAAAAATAGGCCCCGGGTACAGCCGCGCCCAAAAATAACCGCCCGAAGGCTCGGGCGCCAAGTTCGTCTAGCGGAAAATAGCGACAAAAACGGGTGGGCTATAGCCTTTGGGGGTGGGGCTGGCCAAGTTCATCCGCCGGATTCGGAATGGAACGAGACTTTGTGAGCGGCCTCCCTGTGCTAGAAATAGGCCGCGGGCACAGCCGCGCCCAAAAATAACCGCCCGAAGGCTGGGGCGCCAAGGTCGTGCAGCGGGAAATGGCCACAAAAACGGGTGGGCTATAGCCTTGGGGGGTGGGGTTGGCCAAGTTCATCCTGCGGAAAAAGGCCACAAAAACGAGTGGGCTATAGCCTTGGGCGGTGGCGCTGGCCAAGTTCCTCCGCCGGACTCGGAATGGGTCGAGACTTTGCGAGTGGCCTCCGTGTACCAAAAATAGGCCGCGGGCACAGCCGCTCCCAACAAGGGCCCGAAGGCCGGGGCGCCAAGTTCGTCCAGCGAAAGAAGGCCACAAAAATGGATGGGCTATAGCCTTGGGGGGTGGGGCTGGCCAAGTTCGTCCGCCGGATTCGGAATGGAACGAGACTTTGTGAGCGGCCTCCCTGTGCTAGAAATAGGCCGCGGTCACAGCCGCGCCCAAAAATAACCGCCCGAAGGACGGGGCACCCTGTTCGTCCAGTGGAAAAAGGCCACAAAAACGGGTGGGCTATAGCCTTGGGGGGGGGGGCTGGCCAAGTTCGTCCGCCGGACTCGGAATGGGGCGAGACTTTGCGAGCAGCCTCCGTGTGCCAAAAATAAGCCGCGGGCACGGCCGCAATAAAAAATAACAGCCCCTAGTTCGGGGCCCCAAGTTCGTCCAGCGGAAAAAGGCCACAAAAACGGGTGGGCTATAGCCTTGGGGGGTGGGGCTGGCCAACTTCATCCGGCGGACTCGGAATGGCGCGAGACTTTAACAGGGGCCTCCGTGTGCCAAAAATAGGCCGCGGGCACAGCCGCACCAAAAAAAAACCGCCCGAAGGACGGGGCACCAAGTTCGTCCAGCGGCAAAAGGCCACAAAAACGGGTGGGCTATAGCCTTGGGGGTGGGGCTTGCCAAGTTCGTCCGCCGGACTCGAAATGGGGTGAGACTTTACGAGCGGCTTCCGTGTCCCAAAAATAGGCCGCGGGCATAGCCGCGCCCAAAAATAACCGCCCGAAGGCCGGGGCGCTAAGTTCGTCCAGCGGAAAAAGTGCACAAAAATGGGTGGGCTATAGCCTTGGGGGGTGAGGCTGGCCAAGTTCGTCCGCCGGACACGGAATGGGGCGAGACTTTATGAGCGGCCACCGTGTGCCAAAAATAGGCCACGGCACAGCCGCGCAAAAATAACGGCCCGAAGGCTGGGCGCCAAGTTAGTCCAGCGGAAAAAGGCCACAAAAACGGGTGGGCTATAATCTTGGGGGATGGGGCTGGCCAAGTTCGTCCGCCGGACTCAGAATGGGGTGAGACTTTGCGAGCGGCCTCCGTGTGCCAAAAATAGGCCGAAGGCACAGCCACAGTATAAAAATAACCTCCGAAGGCCGGAAGCCAAGTTTGTCCAGCGGAAAATGGCCACAAAAACGGGTGGGCTATATTCTTGGGGGGTGGGGCTGGCCAAGTTCGTCCGCCGGACTCTGAATGGCGAGAGACTTTGCGAGCGGCCTCCGTGTACCAAAAATAGGGCGTGGGCACAGCTGCTCCCAACAATAACCACCCGAAGACCGTGGCGCCAAGTTCATCCCGCGGAAAAAGGACACAAAAACGGGTGGGCTATAGCCTGGGGGGTGGCGCTGGCCAAGTTCGTCCACTGGACTCGGAATGGGGTGAGACTTTGCGGCGGCTTCCGTGTGAAAAAAATAGGCCGTGGGCACAGCCGCGCCCAAAAATAACCGCCCTAAGGAGCGGGCTCCACGGTACTCCAGAGGAAAATGGACAAAAAAAAGGGAGGGCTATAGGATTGGGGGGTGGGGCTGGCCAACTTCGTCCGCAGGACTCAGAATGGTGTGAGACTTTGCGAGCAGCCTCCGTGTGCCAAAAATGGGCCGCGGGCACAGCCGCGTATAAAAATAACCGCCCGAAGGCTGGGGAGCCAAGTTTCTCCAGCGGAAAAGGGCCACAAAAATGGGTGGGCTATAGCCTTGGGGCGTGGGGCTGGCCAACTTCGTCCGCCGGGCTCGGAATGGGGCGAGACTTTGCGAGCGGCCTCCGTGTGCCAAAAATAGTCCGCGGGCACAGCCGCGCCCAAAAATAACCGCCCGAAGGCCAGGGCGCCAAGTTCGTCCAGTGGAAAAACTCCACAAAAACGGGTGGGCTATAGCCTTGGGGGGTGCGGCTGGCCAAGTTCGTCCGCCGGACTCGGAATGGGACGAACTTTGCAAACAGCCTCCCTCTGCCAGAAATACGCTGCGGGCATAGCCACACCTGAAAATAACTGCCCGAAGGCTGAGGCGCCCAGTTCGCCCAGCGGAAAATGGCTACAAAAACGGGTGGGCTTTTGCCTTGGGGGGTGGGGCTGGCCAAGTTCGTCCGCCGGACTCGGAATGGGGGAAGACTTTGCGAGCGGCCTCCATGTGCCAAAAATAGGCCGCAGGCACAGCCGTACCCAAAAATAATCGTCCGAATGCCGGGGCGCCAAGTTCGTCAAGCGGAAAAAGGCCACAAAAACGGGTGGGCTATAGCCTTGGGGGGTGGGCTGGCCAAGTTCGTCCGCCGGACTCGGAATGAGGCGAGACTTTGCGTACAGCCTCCGTGTGCCAAAAATAAACTGCGGGCACAGCCACGCCGAAAAATAACCGCCGAAGGCCGGGGCGCCAAGTTCGTCCAGCGGAAAAAGGCCACAAAAACGGGTGGGGTATAGCCTTGGGGGGGGGGGGCTGGCCAAGTTCGGCCGCCGGACTCGGAATGGGGCGAGACATTGCGAGCGGCCTTCGTGTGCCAAAAATAGGCCGCGGGCACGGCCGCAATAAAAAATGACAGCCCGAAGTTCGGGGCGCCAAGTTCGTCCAGCGGAAAAAGGCCACAAAAACGGCTAGGCTATAGCCTTGGCGGGTGGGGCAGGCCAAGTTCGTCCGCCGGACTCGGAATGGGACGAGACATTGCGAGCGGTCTCCGTGTGCCAAAAATCGGCCGCGGGCACAGCGGCGATGAGAAATAACCACCCGAAGGCCGGGGCGCTAAGTTCGTCCAGCGGATAAAGGCCACAAAAACGGGTGGGCTATAGCCTTGGGGTGTGGGGCTGGCCAAGTTCGTCCGCCGGACTCGAAATGGGGTGAGACTTTACGAGCGGCCTCCGTGTGCCAAAAATAGGCCGCGGGCACAGCCGTAATAAAATATAACCGCTCGAAGGCCGGGGCGCCAAGTTCGTCCAGCGGAAAAAGGCCACAAAAACGGGTAGGCTATAGCCTTGGGGGTTGGGGCTGGCCAAGTTCGTCCGCCGGACTCGGAATTGGGTGAGACTTTGCGAGTGGCCTCCGTTTGCCAAAAACAGGCCGTAGGCACAGCCGCACCGAAAAATACCCACCCGAGTACCGTGGCGCCAAGTTCGTCCAGCGGAAAAAGGCCACAAAAACGGGTGAGCTATAACCTTGGGGTGTGGGGCTGGCCTAGTTCGTCCGCCGGACTCGGAATGGGGTGAGACTTTGTTAGAGTCCTCCGTGTGCTAAAAATAGGCCACGGGCACAGCCGCACACAAAAATAACCGCCCGAAGGCCGGGGCGCCAAGTTCGTCCAGTGGAAAAAGGCCACAAAAACGGGTGGGCTAGAGCCTTGGGGGCTGTGGCAGGTCAAGTTCGTCCGCCGGACTCGGAATTGGGCGAGACTTTGCGAGCGGCCTCCATGTGCCAAAAACAGGCCGCAGGCACAGCCGCGCCCAAAAATAACCGCCTGAAGGCCGGGGCGCCAAGTTCGTCCAGCGGAAAAAGGCCACAAAAACGGGTGGGCTATAGCCTTGGTGGGTGGGGCTGGCCAAGTTCGTCCGCCGGACACGGAATGGGGCGAGACTTTGCGAGCGGCCTCCGTGCACCAAAAATAGGCCGCGGGCACAGCCTCTCACAAAAATAACTGCCCGAAGGCCGGGGCGCGAAGTTCGTCCAGTGGAAAAAGGCCACAAAAACGGGTGGGCTAGAGCCTTGGAGGGTGTAGCAGGTCAAGTTCGTCCGCCGGACTCGGAATTGGGTGAGACTTTGCGAGCGGCCTCCATGTGCCAAAAACAGGCCGCAGGCACAGCCGCGCCAACAATAACCACCCGAAGACCGTGGCGCCAAGTTCGTCCAGCGGAAAAAGGCCACAAAAACGGGTGAGCTATAACCTTGGGGTGTGGGGCTGGCCTAGTTCGTCCGCCGGACTCGGAATGGGGTGAGACTTTGTTAGCGTCCTCTGTGTGCCAAAAATAGGCCACGGGCACAGCCGCACCCAAAAATAACTGCCCGAAGGCCGGGGAGCTAAGTTCGTTCAGCCGAAAAAGGCCACAAAAACGGGTTCGCTATAGCCTTGGCGGGTGGGGCTGCCCAAGTTCGTCCGCCGGACTCAGAATGGGGCGAGACTTTGCGAGCGGCCTCCGTGTGCCAAAAATAGGCCGTAGGCACAGCCTCAATAAAAAAAAACCGACCAAAGGCCGGGGCGCCAAGTTCGTCCAGAGGAAAAAAGCCACAAAAACGGGTGGGCTATAGCCTTGGGGGGTTGGGCCGGCCAAGTTCGTCTGCCAGACTCGGAATGGGGCGACACTTTGCGAACGGCCACCGTGTGCCAAAAATAGGCCATGGACATAGCCGCGCCAAAAAATAACTGCCTGAAGGCCGGGGCACCAAGTTCGTCCAGCGGAAAAAGGCAACAAAAACGGGTGGGCTATAGCCTTGGTGGGTGGGGCTGGCCAAGTTCGTCCGCCGGACTCGGAATGGGGTGAGACTTTGCGAGCGGACTCCGTACGCCAAAAATAGGCCACGGGCACAGCCTCGCACAAAAATAACTGCCCGAAGGCCGGGGCGCCAAGTTCGTCCAGCGGAAAAAGGCCACAAAAACGGGTGGGCTAGAGCCTTGGGGGGTGTGGCAGGTCAAGTTCGTCCGCCGGACTCGCAATGGGGCGAGATTTTTCGAGTGGCCTCTGTGTTCCAAAAATTGGCCGCGGGCACAGACGCGCCGAAAAATAACCGCCCGAAGGCCGGGGTGCCAAGTTCATCCAGCGGAACAAGGCCATAAAAACGGGTGGGCTATAGCCTTGGGGGGTAGGGCTGCCCAAGTTCGTCCGCCGGACTCGGAATGGGGTGAGACTTTGCGAGCGGCCTCCGTGTGCCAAACATAGGCCGCGGACACATCCGCGCACAAAAATAACCGCCCGAAGACCGTGGCGCCAAGTTCGTC
This sequence comes from Citrus sp. QX-2021, assembly GCA_030444885.1. Classification (NCBI taxonomy): domain Eukaryota; kingdom Viridiplantae; phylum Streptophyta; class Magnoliopsida; order Sapindales; family Rutaceae; genus Citrus; species Citrus sp. QX-2021. Next base: position 141,907 of record JAUJEF010000256.1, on the reverse strand, counting down.
CAGCGGAAAAAGGCCACAAAAACGGGTGAGCTATAGCCTTGCGGGGTGGGGTTGGCCAAGTTAGTCCGCCGGACTCGGAATGGGGTGAGACTTTGCGAGTGGCCTCCGTGTGCCAAACATAGGCGTCGGGAACAGCCGTGCCCAAAAATTACCTCCCCGAACGCCGGGGCGCCAAGTTCGCCCAACGGAAAAAGGCCACAAAAACGGGTGGGTTATAGCCTTGGGGGGTGGGACTGGCCATGTTCGTCCGCCGGACTCGAAATGGGGCGAGACTTTACGAGCGGCCTCCGTGTGCCAAAAATAGACCGCGGGCACAGCTGCGCTAAAAAATAACCGCCCGATGGCCGGGGCGCCAAGTTCGTCCAGCGGAAAAAGGCCACAAAAACGGGTGGGCTATAGCCTTCGGGGGTAGGGCTGCCCAAGTTCGTCCGACGGACTCGGAATAGGGCAAGACTTTGCGAACGGCCTCCGTGTGCCAAAAATAGGCTGCGGTCACAGCCGCGCCCAAAAATAACCGCCCGAAGGCCGGGGTGCCAAGTTCTTCCCGCGGAAAAAGGCCACAAAAATGGGTGGGCTATAGCCTTGGGGGGTAGGGCAGGCCAAGTTCGTCCGCCGGACTCGGAAAAGGGTGGGACTTTTCGAGCGGCCTCCGTGTGCCAAAAATAGGCCGCGGGCACAGCCGCGCCCAAAAAGAACCGCCCGAAGGCATGGGAGCCAAGTTCGTCCAGCGGAAAAAGGCCACAAAAACGGGTGGGCTATAGCCTTGGTGGGTGGGGCTGTCCAAGTTCGACCGCCGGACTCGGAATGGGGTGAGACTTTACGAGCGGCCTCCGTGTGCCAAAAATAGGCCGCGGGCACAGCCGCGCCCAAAAAGAACCGCCCGAAGGCATGGGAGCCAAGTTCGTCCAGCGGAAAAAGGCCACAAAAACGGGTGGGCTATAGCCTTGGGGGTTTGGGCTGGCCAAGTTCGTCCGCCGGACTCGGAATGGGACGAGACTTTGTGAGCATCCTCCGTGAGCCAATAATATGCCGCGGGCACAGCCGCACTGAGAAATAACAGCCCGAAGGCCGGGGCGCCAAGTTCGTCCTGCGGAAAAAGGCCACAAAAACGGGTGGGCTATAGCCTTGGGGTGTGGGGCTGGCCAAGTTCGTCCGCCGGACTCGGAATGGGGCGAGACTTTGCGAGCGGCCTCCGTGTACCAAAAATAGGCTGCGGGCATGGCCACGCCAAAAAATAACCGCCCGAAGGCCGGGGCGCCAAGTTCGTCCATCGGAAAAAGGCCACAAAAACGGGTGGGCTATAGCCTTGGGGGGTTGGGCTGGCCAAGTTAGTCCGCCGGACTCGGAATGGGACGAGACTTTGCGAGCAGCCTCCATGAGCCAAAAATAGGCCGCGGTCACAGCCGCACCGGAAAAATAACCGGTCGAAGGCCGGGGCGCCAAGTTCGTCCAGCGGAAAAAGGCCACAAAAACGGGTGGGCTATAGCCTTGGGGTGTGGGGCTGGCCAAGTTCATCCGCCGGACTCGGAATGGGGCGAGACTTTGTGAGTGGCCTCCGTGTGCTAAAAATAGGCCGCGAGCATAGCCGCGCCCAAAAATAACCGCCCGAAGGACGGGGCGCCAAGTTCGTCCAGCGGAAAAAGTGCACAAAAACGGGTGGGCTATGGCCTTGGGGGGTGGGGCTGGCCAAGTTCGTCCGCCGGACTCGGAATGGGGCGAGACTTTGTGAGCGGCCACCGTGTTACAAAAATAGGCCGCGGGCACAGCCGCGACCAAAATTAACCGCCAAAGGCCCGGGCGCCAAGTTCGTCCAGCGGAAAAAGGCCACAAAAACGGGTGGCTATAGCCTTGGGGGGTGGGGCTGGCCAAGTTCGTCCGCCGGACTCGGAATGGGACAAGACTTTACGAGCGGCCTCCGTGTGTCAAAAATATGCCTCGGGCACACCCTCGCCCAAAAATAACCGCCCGAAGGCCGGGGAGCCAAGTTCGTCCAGCAGAAAAAGGCCACAAAAATGGGTGGGCTATAGCCTTGGGGGGTGGGGCTGGCCAAGTTCGTCCGCCGGACTCGGAATGGGGCGAGACTTTGCGAACAGCCTCCATGTGCCAAAAATAGGCCACGGACAGAGCCGCACCCAAAAATATCCGCCCGAAGGCCGGGGCGCCAAGTTCGTCCAGCGGAAAAAGGCCACAAAAACGGGTGGGCTATAGCCTTTGGGGGTGGGGCTAGCCAATTTCGTCCGCCGGACTCGGAATGGGACGAGACTTTACGAGCGGCCTCCGTGTGCCGAAAATAGGCCGCGGACACAGCTGCGCCCAAAAATAACCCCCCGATGGCCGGGGCGCCCAGTTCGTCCAGCGGAAAAAGGCCACAAAAACGGGTGGGCTATAGCCTTGGGGGGTGGGGCTGGCCAAGTTCGTCCGCTGGACTCGGAATGGGATGAGACTTTGTGAGCGGCCTCCATGTGCAAAAAATAGGCTGCGGGCACAGCCACGCCGAAAAAAAACCACCCGAAGGCCGGGTTGCCAAGTTCGTCCAGTGGAAAAAGGCCACAAAAACGGGTGGGCTATAGCCTTGGGGGGTGGGGCTGGCCAAGTTCGTCCGCCGGACTCGGAATCGGACGAGACTTTGCGAACGGCCTCCGTGTGCCCAAAATAGGCCACGGGTACAGCCGCGCCCAAAAATAACCGCCCGAAGGCCAGGGCGCCAAGTTCGTCCAGCGGGAAAAGGCCACAAAAACGGTTAGGCTATAGCCTTGGGGGGTGGGGCTAGCCAAGCTTGTCCGCCGGACTCGGAATAGGATGAGACTTTGCGAGCGGTATCCGTGTGCCCAAAATAGGCCAATAATAACCTCCCGAAGGCCGGGGTACCAAGTTCGTCCAGCGGAAAAAGGGCACAAAAACGGATGGGCTATAGCCTTGGGGGGTGGGGCTAGCCAAGTTCGTGCACCGGACTCGGAATGGGACGAGACTTTGCAAGCGGCCTCCGTGTGCTGTAAATAGGCCACGGACAATGCCGCGAACAAAAATAACCGCCCGAAGGGCGGGCACAAAGCTCGTCCAGTGGAAAAAGGGCTCAAAACGGGTGGGCTATAGCCTTGGGGGTGGGGCTGGCCAAGTTCGTCCGCCGGACTCGGAATGGGACGAGAATTTGCGAGCGGCCTGCGTGTTCCTAAAATAGGCCGCAGGCACAGCCACGCGAAAAAAATCCGCCCGAAGGCTGGGTTGCCAAGTTCGTCCAGCAGAAAATTGCCACAAAAACGGGTGGGCTATAGCCTTGGGGGGTGGGGCTGGCCAAGTTCGTCCGCCGGACTCGGAATGGGACGAGACTTTGTGAGTGGCCTTCATTTGCCTAAAATAGGCCATGGATGCAGCCGTGCCCAAAAATAACCACCCGAAGGCAGGGGCGCCAAATTTCTTCCAGCGGAAAAAGGCCACAAAAATGGGTGGGCTATAGCCTTGGGGGGGGCTGGCCAAGCTCGTCCGCCGGACTCGGAATAGGACGAGACATTTCGAGCGGCATCCGTGTGCCCAAAATAGGCCGCGGGCATAGCCGCGCCCAATAATAACCTCCCGAAGGCCGGGGTACCAAGTTCGTCCAGCGGAAAAAGGGCACAAAAACGGATGGGCTATAGCCTTCGGGGGTGGGGCTGGCCAAGTTCGTCCGCCGGACTCGGAATGGGACGAGACTTTGTGAGCGGCCTCCAAGTACAAAAAATAGGCTGCGGGCACAGCCACACCAAAAAAAAACCACCCGAAGGCCGGGTTGCCAAGTTCGTCCAGCAGAAAATTGCCACAAAAATGGGTAGGCTATAGTCCTATGGGTGGGGCTGGCCAAGTTCGTCCGCCGGACTCGGAATGGGATGAGACTTTGCGAGCGGCCTCCGTGTGCCAAAAATAGGCTGCGGGAACAGCCGCGCCCAAAAATAACCCCCCAAATGCTAGGGCGCCAAGTTCGTCCGCCGGACTCGGAATGTGGCGAGACTTTGCGAGCGGCCTCCGTGTGCCAAAAATAGGCCAAGGGCACAGCCACGCCCAAAAATAACCACCCGAATGCCAGGGCGCCAAGTTCGTCCGCCGGACTCGGAATGGGGCGAGACTTTGCGAGCGGCCTCCGTGTGCCAAAAATAGGCCAAGGGCACAGCCGCGCCCAAAAATAACCACCTGAAGGCCGGGGCGCCAAGTTCGTCCAGCGGAAAAAGGCCACAAAAACGGGTGGGCTATAGCCTTTGGGGGTGGGGCTCGCCAAGTTTGTCCGCCGGACTCGGAATGGGACGAGACTTTGCGAGCGGCCTCCGTGTGCAAAAAATAGGATGCGGGCTCAGCCGCGCACAAAAATAAATGCCCGAAGCCCTGGGCGCCAAGCTCGTCCAGCGGAAATAGGCCACAAGAACGGGTTGGCTATAGCTTTGCGGGGTGGGGCTCGCCAAACTCGTCCGTCGGACTCGGAATGGGACGAAACTTTGCGAGCGGCCTCCGTGCATCAAAAATAGGCGGCAGTTACCGCCGCGCATAAAAATAACCACCCGAAGGCTGGGGCGCCAAGTTCGTCCAGCGGAAAAAGGCCACAAAAAAGGGTGGGCTATAGCCTTGGGGGGTGGGGCTGGCCAAGTTCGTCCGCCCGACTCGGAATGGGACGAGACTTTGTGAGCAGCCTCAGTGTGCCAAAAATAGACCGCGGACACAGCCGCGCCCAAAAATAACCGCCCGAAGGCCGGGGCGCCAAGTTCATCCAGCGGAAAAAGTCCAGAAAAACGGGTGGGCTATAGCCTTGGGGGGTGGGGCTGGCCATGTTCGTCCGCCGGACTCGGAATGGGGCGAGACTTTGCCAGCGGCCTCCGCGTGCCAAAAATAGGCCGCGGGCACAGCCGCGCCCAAAAATAACCCCCCGAAGATCGGCGCGCCCAAACCCCCCAGCGGAAAAATGGCCAAAAAACGGGTGGGCTATAGCCTTGGGGGGAGGGGCTGTCCAACTTCGTTCGCCGGACTCGGAATGGGGCGAGACTTTGCGAGCGGCTTCCGCGTGCAAAAAATAGGCCGCGGGCACAGCCACGCCCAAAAATAACCGCCCGAAGGCCGGGGCGCCAAGTTCGTCCAGCGGAAAAATTGCCAAAAAACGGGTGGGCTATAGCCTTGGGGGGAGGGGCTGGCCAACTTCGTCCGCCGGACTCGGAATGGGGCGAGACTTTGCGAGCGGCCTCCACGAGCTAGAAATAGCCCGCGGGCATAGCCGTCCCCAAAAATAACAGCCCGAAGGCCGGGGCGCCAAGTTCGTCCAGTGGAAAAATGGCCAAAATACGGGTGGGCTATAGCCTTGGGGGAGGGGCTGGCCCACTTCGTCCGCCGGACTCGGAATGGGGCGAGACTTTGCGAGCGGCCTCCACGTGCCAAAATTAGGCCGCGGGCACAGCCACGCCCAAAAATAACCACCCGAAGGCCGGGGCGCCATGTTCGTCCAGCGGAAAAATGGCCAAAAAACGGGTGGGCTATAGCCTTGGGGGGAGGGGCTGGCCAACTTCGTCCGCCGGACTCGGAATGGGACGAGACTTTGCGAGCGGCCTCCGCATGCAAAAAATAGGCCGCGGGCACAGCCGCACCCAAAAATAACCCCCCGAAGGTCGGCGCGACCAAACCCCGCAGTGGAAAAATGGCCAAAAAACGGGTGGGCTATAGCCTTGGGGGGATGGGCTGGCCAACTTCGTCCGCCGGACTCGGAATGGGGCGAGACTTTGTGAGTGGCTTCCGCGTGCAAAAAATAAGCCGCGGGCACAGCCACGCCCAAAAATAACCGCCCGAAGGCCAGGGCGCCAAGTTCGTCCAGCGGAAAAATCGCCAAAAAACGGGTGGGCTATAGCCTTGGGGGGAGGGTCTGGCCAACGTCGTCCGCCGGACTCGGAATGGGGCGAGACTTTGCGAGCGGCTTCCGTGTGCAAAAAATAGGCCGCGGGCACAGGCGCGCCCAAAAATAACCGCCCGAAGGCCGGGGCGCCAAGTTCGTCCAGTGGAAAAATGGCCAAAAAACGGGTGGGCTATAGCCTTGGGGGGTGGGGCTGGCCAACTTCGTCCGCCGGACTCGGAATGGCGTGAGACTTTGCGAGGCGCCTCCGTGAGCCAAAAATAGGCCGCAACCAAGGCCGCTCCCAAAAATACTGGCCCGAAGTCCGGGGTGCCAAGTTCGTCCAGCGGAAAAAGGCCACAAAAACGGGTGGGCTATAGCCTTGGGGCGTGGAGCTGGCCAAGTTCGTCAGCCGGACTCGGAATGGCGCGAGAATTTGCGTGGCCCCTCCGTGTGCCAAAAATAGGCCGCGGGCACAGCCGCGCCCAAAAATACCCGCCCGAAGGCCGGGGCGCCAAGTTCATCCAGCGGAAAAAGGCCACAAAAACGGGTGGGCTACAGCCTTGGGGGGTGGGGCTGGCCAACTTCGTCCGCCGGACTCGGAATGGCGTGAGACTTTGCGAGGCGTCTCCGTGTGCCAAAAATAGGCCGCAACCACAGCCGCGCCTAAAAATACCGGCCCGAAGTCTGGGGTGCCAAGTTCGTCCAGCGGAAAAAGGCCACAAAAACGGGTGGTCTATAGCCTTGGGGGGTGGGGATGGCCCACTTGGTCCGCAGGACTCGGAATGGCGCGAGCCTTTGCGAGGGGCCTCCGTGTACCAGAAATAGGCAGCGGGCATAGCCGCGCCCAAAAATAACCGCCCGATGGCCGGGGCGCCAAGTTCATCCAGCGGAAAAAGGCCCCAAAAACGGGAGGGCTATAGCCTTGGGGGGTGGAGTTGGCCAACTTCGTCCGCCGGACTTGGAATGGCGCGAGACTTTGCGAAGTCCCTCTAAGTGCCAAAATTAGGCCGAGGGCACAGCCGTACAAAAAAATAACCCCCCGAAGACCGGGGCGCCAAGTTCGTCCAGCGGAAAAAGGCCACAAAAACGGGTGGACTATAGCCTTGGGGGGTGGGGTTGGCCAACTTCGTCCGCCGGACTCGGAATGGCGCGAGACTTTGTGAGGCACCTCCGTGTGCAAAAATTAAGTCGCGGGCAAAGCCGCGCCCAAAGATACCCGCCCGAAGGCCGGGGCGCCAAGTTCGTCCAGCGGAAAAAGGCCACCAAAACGGGTGGGCTATAGCCTTGGAGGATGGGGCGGGCAAACTTCGTCCGCCGGACTCGGAATGGTGCGAGACTTTGTGAGGGCCCTCCGTGTGCCAAAAATAGGCCGCGGGCACAGCCGTGCCCAAAAATAACCGCCCGAAGGCCGGGGCGCCAAGTTCATCCAGCGGAAAAAGGCCACAAAAACGGGTGGGCTATAGCCTTGCGGGGTGGGGCTGGCCAACTTCGTCCGCCGGACTCGGAATGGCGCGAGACTTTGCGAGGGCCCTCTGTGTACCAAAAATAGGCAGCGGGTATAGCCGCGCCCAAAAATAACCGCCCGAAGGCCGGGGCGCCAAGTTCGTCCAGCGGAAAAAGGCCACAAAAACGGGTGGGCTATAGCCTTGCGGGGTGGGGCTGGCCAACTTCGTCCGCCGGACTCGGAATGGCGCGAGACTTTGCGAGGCACCTCCCTGTGCAAAAGATACTCCGCATACACAGCTGCACCCAAAAATACCCGCCCGTATGCCGGGGCGCCAAGTTCGTCCAGAGGAAAAAGGCCACAAAAACGGGTGGGCTATAGCCTTGGAGGATGGGGCGGGCAAACTTCGTCCGCCGGGCTCCGAATGGCGCGAGACTTTGGGAGGTGCCTCCATGTGCCAAAAATAGGCAACAGACACAGCTGCGCCCAAAAATACCTGCCCGAAGGCCGGGGCGCCAAGTTCGTCCAGCGGAAAAAGGCCACAAAAAAGGGTGGGCTTGGGGGGTGGGGCTGGCCAACTTCGTCCGCCGGACTCGGAATCGCGCGAGACTTTGTGAGGGCCCTCCGTGTGCCAAAAATAGGCCGCGGGCACAGCCACACCCAAAAATAACCGCCCGAAGGCCGGGGCGCCAAGTTCATCCAGCGGAAAAAGGCCACAAAAACGGGTGGGCTATAGCCTTGCGGGGTGGGGCTGGCCAACTTCGTCCGCCGGACTCGGAATGGCGCGAGACTTTGCGAGGGCCCTCTGTGTACCAAAAATAGGCAGCGGGTATAGCCGCGCCCAAAAATAACTGCCCGAAGGCCGGGGCGCCAAGTTCGTCCAGCGGAAAAAGGCCACAAAAACGGGTGGGCTATAGCCTTGCGGGGTGGGGCTGGCCAACTTCGTCCGCCGGACTCGGAATGGCGCGAGACTTTGCGAGGCACCTCCCTGTGCAAAAGATACTCCGCATACACAGCTGCACCCAAAAATACCCGCCCGTATGCCGGGGCGCCAAGTTCGTCCAGCGGAAAAAGGCCACAAAAACGGGTGGGCTTGGGGGGTGGGGCTGGCCAACTTCGTCCGCCGGACTCGGAATGGCGTGAGACTTTGTGAGGGCCCTCCGTGTGCCAAAAATAGGCCGCGGGCACAGCCGCACCCAAAAATAACCGCCCGAAGGCCGGGGCGCCAAGTTCGTCCAGCGGAAAAAGGCCAAAAAAACGGGTGGGATATAGCCTTGCGGGGTGGGGCTGGCCAACTTCGTCCGCCGGACTCGGAATGGCGCGAGACTTTGCGAGGGCCCTCTGTGTACCAAAAATAGGCAGCGGCTATAGCCGCGCCCAAAAATAACCGCCCGAAGGCCGGGGCGCCAAGTTCGTCCAGCGGAAAAAGGCCACAAAAACGGGTGGGCTATAGCCTTGGGGGGTGGGGCTGGCCAACTTCGTCCGCCGGACTCGGAATGGCGCGAGACTTTGCGAGGGCCCTCCATGTGCCAAAAATAGGCCGCGGGCACAGCCGCGCCCAAAAATAACCGCCCAAAGGCCGGGGCGCCAAGTTCGTCCAGCGGAAAAAGGCCACAAAAACGGGTGGGCTATAGCCTTACGGGGTGGGGCTGGCCAACTTCGTCCGCCGGACTCGGAATGGCGCGAGATTTTGTGAGGGGCCTCCGTGAGCCGAAAATAGGCCGCGGGCACAGCCGCGCCCAAAAATAACCGACCGAAGGCCGGGGTGCCAAGGTCGTCCAGCGGAAAGAGGACACAAAAACGGGTGGGCTATAGCCTTGGGAGGTGGGGCTGGCCAACTTCGTCCGCCGATCTTGGAATGGCGCGAGACTTTGCGAGGGCCCTCCATTTGCAAAAAATAGGCAGCGGGCACAGCCGCACCCAAAAATAACCGCCAAAAGGCCGGGGCCCCAAGTTCGTCCAGCGGAAAAATGCCACAAAAACGGGTGGGCTATAGCCTTGGGGGGTGGGGCTGCGCCAACTTCGTCCGCCGGACTCGGAATGGCGCGAGACTTCGCGAGGGCCCTCCGTGTACCAAAAATAGGCAGCGGGTATAGCCGCGCCCAAAAATAACAGCCGGAAGGCCGGGGCGCCAAGTTCGTCCAGCGGAAAAAGGCCACAAAAACGGGTGGGCTATAGCCTTGGGGGGTGGGGTTGGCCAACTTCGTCCGCCGGACTCGGAATGGCGCGAGACTTTGCGAGGCACCTCCGTGTGCAAAAAATAAGTCGCGGGCAAAGCCGCGCCCAAAGATACCCGCCCGAAGGACGGGGCGCCAAGTTCGTCCAGCGGAAAAAGGCCACAAAAACGGGTGGGCTATAGCCTTGGAGGATGGGGCGGGCAAACTTCGTCCGCCGGACTCGGAATGGCGCGAGACTTTGCGAGGCACCGCCGTGTGCCAAAAATAGGCCGCGGACACTGCCGCGTCCAAAATTACCCGCCCGAAGGCCTGAGCGCCAAGTTCGTCCAACGGAAAAAGGCCACAAAAACGGGTCGGCTATAGCCTTGGGGGGTGGGGCTGGCCAACTTCGTCCGCCGGACTCAGAATGGCGCGAGACTTTGGGAGGTGCCTCCGTGTGCCAAAAATAGGCAGCGGACACAGCCGCGCCCAAAAATACCTGCCCGAAGGCCGGGGCGCCAAGTTCGTCCAGCGGAAAAAGGCCACAAAAAAGGGTGGGCTATAGCCTAGGGGGGTGGGGCTGGCCAACTTCGTCCGCCGGACTCGGAATGGCGCGAGACATTACGAGGCACCGCCGTGTGCCAAAAATAGGCCGCGGGCACTGCCGCGTCCAAAATTACCCGCCCGAAAGCCGGAGCGCCAAGTTCGTCCAGCGGAAAAAGGCCACAAAAACGGGTGGGCTATAGCCTTGGGGGGTTGGGCTGTCCAACTTCGTCCGCCGGACTCGGAATGGCGCAAGACTTTGCGAGGCACCTCCGTGGGCAAAAATAGGCCGCGGGAACAGTTGCACCCAAAAATACCCGCCCGTATGCCAGGGCGCCAAGTTCGTCCAGCGGAAAAAGGCCACAAAAACGGGTGGGCTAGAGACTTAGGGGGTGGGGCTGGCCAACTTCGTCCGCCGGACTCAGAATGGCGCGAGACTTTGGGAGGTGCCTCCGTGTGCCAAAAATAGGCAGCGGACACAGCCGCGCCCAAAAATACCTGCCCGAAGGCCGGGGCGCCAAGTTCGTCCAGCGGAAAAAGGCCACAAAAAAGGGTGGGCTAAAGCCTTGGGGGGTGGGGCTGGCCAACTTCGTCCGCCGGACTCGGAATGGCGCGAGACTTTGCGAGGCACCGCCGTGTGCCAAAAATAGGCCGCAGGCACTGCCGCGTCCAAAATTACCCGCCCGAAGGCCGGAGCGCCAAGTTCGTCCAGCGGAAAAAGGCAACAAAAACGAGTGGGCTATAGCCTTGGGGGGTGGGGCTGGCCAACTTTGTCCGCCGGACTCGGAATGGTGCGAGACTTTGCGAGGCGCCTCCGTGTGCCAAAAATAGGCCGCGGGTACAGCCGCGCCCAAAAATACCCGCCCGAAGGCCGGGTTGCCAAGTTCGTCCAGCGGAAAAAGGCCACAAAAACGGGTAGGCTATAGCCTTGGGGGGTGGGGCTGGCCAACTTCGTCCGCCGGACTCGGAATGGTGCGAGACTTTGCTTGGCACCTCCGTGTACCAAAAATAGGCCGAGGGCACAGCCGCGCCCAAAATTACCCGCCCGAAGGCCGGGGCGCCTAGTTCGTCCAGCGGAAAAAGGCCACAAAAACGAGTGGGCTATAGCTTTGGGGGGTGGGGCTGGCCAACTTCGTCCGCCGGACTCGGAATGGCGCGAGACTTTGCGAGGCACCTCCGTGTGCTAAAAATAGGCCGCGGGCACAGCCGCGCCCAAAAATACTGGCCCGAAGGCCGGGCCGCCAAGTTCATCCAGCGGAAAAAGGCCACAAAAACGGGTGGGCTATAGCCTTGGGGGGTGGGGCTGGCCTACTTCGTCCGCCAGACTCAGAATGGCGCGAGACTTAGCGAGGAGCCTCCGTGTGCCAAAAATAGGGCACGGACACAGCCGCGCCCAAAAATACCCGCCCGAAGGCCGGGGCGCCAAGTTCGTCCAGCGGAAAAAGGCCACAAAAACGGGTGGGCTATAGCCTTGGGGGGTGGGGCTGGTCAACTTCGTCTGCCGGACTATGAATGGCGTGAGACTTTGCGAGGCGCCTCCGTGTGCCAAAAATAGGCCGCGGGCATAGCCGCGTCCAAAAAAACCCGCCCGAAGGCCGGGGCGCCAAGTTCGTCCAGCGGAAAAAGGCCACAAAAACGGGTGGGCTATAGCCATGGGGGGTGGGGCTGGCCAACTTCGTCCACCGGACTCGGAATGGCGCGAGACTTTGCGAGGTGCCTCCGTGTGCCAAAAATAGGCCGCGGGTACAGCCGTGCCCAAAAATACCCGCCCGAAGGCCGGGGCGCCAAGTTCGTCCAGCGGAAAAAGGCCACAAAAACGGGTGGGCTATAGCCTTGGGGGGTGGGGCTGGCCCACTTCGTCCGCCGGACTCGGAATGGCGCGAGACTTTGCGAGGGGCATCCGTGTGCCAAAAATAGGCCGCGGGCACAGCCACGCCCAAAAATAATAACCCGAAGGCCGGGGCGCCAAGTTCATCCAGCGGAAAAAGGCCACAAAAATGGGTGGGCTATAGCCTTGGGAGGTGGGGCTGGCCAACTTCGTCCGCCGGACTCGGAATGGCGCGAGACTTTGCGAGGGGCCTCCGTGTGCCAAAAATAAGCCGTGGACACAGTCGCGTCAAAAAATAACCGCCCGAAGGCCGGGGCGCCAAGTTCGTCTACCGGAAAAAGGCCACAAAAACGGGAGGGCTATAGCCTTGGGGCTTGGGGCTGGCCCACTTCGTCCGCCGGACTCGGAATGGCGCGAGACTTTGCGAGGGGCATCCGTGTGCCAAAAATAGGCCGCGGGCACAGCCACGCCAAAAAATAACCAGCCGAAGGCCGTGGCGCCAAGTTCGTCCAGCGGAAAAAGGCCACATAAACGGGTGGGCTATAGCCTTGGGGGGTGGGGCTGGCCCACTTCGTCCGCCGGACTCGGAATGGCGCGAGACTTTACGAGGGGCCTCCGTGTGCCAAAAATAGGCCGTGGACACAGCCGCGTCCAAAAATAACAGCCCGAAGGCCGGGGTGCCAAGTTCGTCTACCGGAAAAAGGCCACAAAAACGGGTGGGCTATAGCCTTGGGGGGTGGGGTTGGCCCACTTCGTCCGCCGGACTCGGAATGGAGCTGGACTTTGCGAGGGCCCTCCGTTTGTCAAAAATAGGCCGCGGGCACAGCCGTACCCAAAAATAACCGCCCGAAGGCAGGGGCGCCAAGTTCGTCCAGCGGAAAAAGGCCACAAAAACGGGTGGGCTATAGCCTTGGGGGGTGGGGCTGGCCCACTTCGTCCGCCGGACTAGGAATGGCGCGAGACTTTACGAGGGGCCTCCGTGTGCCAAAAATAGGCCGTGGGCACAGCCGCGTCCAAAAATAACTGCCCGAAGGCCGGGGCGCCAAGTTCGTCTACCGGAAAAAGGCCACAAAAACGGGTGGGCTATAGCCTTGGGGGGTGGGGCTGGCCCACTTCGTCCGCCGGACTCGGAATGGCGCTGGACTTTGCGAGGGCCCTCCGTGTGTCAAAAATAGGCCGCGGGCGAAGCCGTACCCAAAAATAACCGCCCGAAGGCCGGGGCGCCAAGTTCGTCCAGCGGAAAAAGGCCACAAAAACGGGTGGGCTATAGCCTTGGGGGGTGGGGCTGGCCCACTTCGTCCGCCGGACTAGGAATGGCACGAGACTTTGCGAGGGGCCTCCATGTGCAAAAAATAGGCCGCGGGCACAGCCGCGCCCAAAAATAACCGCCCGAAGGCCGGCCGCCAAGTTGATCCAGCGGAAAATGGCCACAAAAACGGGTGGGCTATAGCCTTGGGAGGTGGGGCTGGCCAACTTCGTCCGCCGGACTCGGAATGGCGCGAGTCTTTGCGAGGAGCCTCCGTGTGCCAAAAATAGGCCGCGGGCACAGCCGCGCCCAAAAATAATAGCCCGAAGGCCGGGGCGCCAAGTTCGTCCAGCGGAAAAAGGCCACATAAACGGGTGGGCTATAGCCTTGGGGGGTGGGGCTGGCCCACTTCGTCCGCCGGACTCGGAATGGCGCGAGACTTTACGAGGGGCCTCCGTGTGCCAAAAATAGGCCGTGGACACAGCCGCGTCCAAAAATAACAGCCCGAAGGCCGGGGTGCCAAGTTCGTCTACCGGAAAAAGGCCACAAAAACGGGTGGGCTATAGCCTTGGGGGGTGGGGTTGGCCCACTTCGTCCGCCGGACTCGGAATGGCGCTGGACTTTGCGAGGGCCCTCCGTTTGTCAAAAATAGGCCGCGGGCACAGCCGCACCCAAAAATAACGGCCCGAAGGCCGGGGCGCCAAGTTCGTCCAGCGGAAAAAGGCCACAAAAACGGGAGGACCATAGTCTTGGGGGGTGGGGCTGGCCCACTTCGTCCGCCGGACTAGGAATGGCGCGAGACTTTGCGAGGGGCCTCCGTGTGCCAAAAATATGCCGCGGGCACCGCCGCGCCCAAAAATAACCGCCCGAAGGCCGGGGCGCCAAGTTCGTCCAGCGGAAATAGGCCACAAAAACGGGTGGGCTAAAGCCTTGGGGGGTGGGGCTCGCCAACTACGTCCGCCGGACTCGGAATGGTGAGAGACTTTGCGAGGGTCTCTGTGTGCCAAAAATTGGCCGCGGGCACAGCCGCGCCCAAAAATAACCGCCCGAAGTCCGGGGCGCCAAGTTCGTCAGCGGAAAAAGGCCACAAAAATGGGTGGGCTATAGCCTTGGGGGGTGGGGCTGGCCCACTTCGTCCGCCGGACTCGGAATGGCGCGAGACTTTACGAGGGGCCTCCGTGCGCCACATATACGCTGCGGGCACAGCCGCGCCCAAAAATAACCGCCCGAAGGCCGGGGCGCCAAGTTCGTCCAGCGGAAAAAGGCCACAAAAACGGGTGGGCTATAGCGTTGGGGGGTGGGGCTGGCCCACTTCGTCCGCCGGACTCGGAATGGCGCGAGACTTTGCGAGGGCCCTCCGTGTGCCAAAACTAGGCTGCGGGCACAGCCGCGCCCAAAAATAACCGCCCGAAGGCCGGGGCGCCAACTTCGTCCAACGGAAAAAGACCACAAAAACGGGTGGGCTATAGCCTTGGGGGGTGGGGCTGGCCAACTTCGTCCGCCGTACTCGGAATGGCGCGAGACTTTACGAGGGGCCTCCGTGTGCGAAAAATAAGCCGTGGACACAGCCGCGTCAAAAATAACCGCCGAAGGCCGGGCGCCAAGTTCGTCTACCGGAAAAAGGCCACAAAAACGGGAGGGCTATAGCCTTGGGGGGTGGGGCTGGCCCACTTCGTCCGCCGGACTCGGAATGGCGCGAGACTTTGCGAGGGGCATCCGTGTGCCAAAAATAGGCCGCGGGCACAGCCACGCCAAAAAATGACCGGCCGAAGGCCGGGGCGCCAAGTTCGTCCAGCGGAAAAAGGCCACATAAACGGGTGGGCTATAGCCTTGGGGGGTGGGGCTGGCCCACTTCGTCCGCCGGACTCGGAATGGCGCGAGACTTTGCGAGGGGCCTCCGTGTGCCAAAAATATGCCGCGGGCACAGCCGCGCCCAAAAATAACCGCCCGAAGGCCGGGGCGCCAAGTTCGTCCAGCGGAAATAGGCCACAAAAACGGGTGGGCTAAAGCCTTGGGGGGTGGGGCTCGCCAACTACGTCCGCCGGACTCGGAATGGTGAGAGACTTTGCGAGGGCCTCTGTGTGCCAAAAATTGGCCGCGGGCACAGCCGCGCCCAAAAATAACCGCCCGAAGTCCGGGGCGCCAAGTTCGTCAGCGGAAAAAGGCCACAAAAATGGGTGGGCTATAGCCTTGGGGGGTGGGGCTGGCCCACTTCGTCCGCCGGACTCGGAATGGCGCGAGACTTTACGAGGGGCCTCCGTGTGCCACATATAGGCTGCGGGCACAGCCGCGCCCAAAAATAACCGCCCGAAGTCCGGGGCGCCAAGTTCGTCAGCGGAAAAAGGCCACAAAATGGTTTGGGCTTTTGCCTTGGGGGGTGGGGCTGGCACACTTCGTCCGCCGGTCTCGGAATGGCGCGTGACTTTACGAGGGGCCTCCGTGCGCCACATATACGCTGCGGGCACAGCCGCCCCCAAAAACACCCCCCCTAGGGCGGGGCGCCAAGTTCGTCCAGCGGAAAAAGGCCACAAAAACGGGTGGGCTATAGCGTTGGGGGGTGGGGCTGGCCCACTTCGTCCGCCGGACTCGGAATGGCGCGAGACTTTGCGAGGGCCCTCCGTGTGCCAAAACTAGGCTGCGGGCACAGCCGCGCCCAAAAATAACCGCCCGAAGGCCGGGGCGCCAACTTCGTCCAACGGAAAAAGACCACAAAAACGGGTGGGCTATAGCCTTGGGGGGTGGGGCTGGCCAACTTCGTCCGCCGTACTCGGAATGGCGCGAGACTTTACGAGGGGCCTCCGTGTGCGAAAAATAAGCCGTGGACACAGCCGCGTCAAAAAATAACCGCCCGAAGGCCGGGGCGCCAAGTTCGTCTACCGGAAAAAGGCCACAAAAACGGGAGGGCTATAGCCTTGGGGGGTGGGGCTGGCCCACTTCGTCCGCCGGACTCGGAATGGCGCGAGACTTTGCGAGGGGCATCCGTGTGCCAAAAATAGGCCGCGGGCACAGCCACGCCAAAAAATGACCGGCCGAAGGCCGGGGCGCCAAGTTCGTCCAGCGGAAAAAGGCCACATAAACGGGTGGGCTATAGCCTTGGGGGGTGGGGCTGGCCCACTTCGTCCGCCGGACTCGGAATGGCGCGAGACTTTGCGAGGGGCCTCCGTGTGCCAAAAATATGCCGCGGGCACAGCCGCGCCCAAAAATAACCGCCCGAAGGCCGGGGCGCCAAGTTCGTCCCAGCGGAAATAGGCCACAAAACGGGTGGGCTAAAGCCTTGGGGGTGGGGCTCGCCAACTACGTCCGCGGACTCGGAATGGTGAGAGACTTTGCGAGGGCCTCTGTGTGCCAAAAATTGGCCAAGGGCACAGCCGCGCCTAAAAATAACCGCCCGAAGTCCGGGCGCCAAGTTCACAGCGGAAAAAGGCCACAAAAATGGGTGGGCTATAGCCTTGGGGGGTGGGGCTGGCCCACTTCGTCCGCCGGACTCGGAATGGCGCGAGACTTTACGAGGGGCCTCCGTGTGCCACATATAGGCTGCGGGCACAGCCGCGCCCAAAAATAACCGCCCGAAGTCCGGGGCGCCAAGTTCGTCAGCGGAAAAAGGCCACAAAAATGGGTGGGCTATAGCCTTGGGGGGTGGGGCTGGCCCACTTCGTCCGCCGGACTCGGAATGGCGCGAGACTTTACGAGGGGCCTCCGTGCGCCACATATACGCTGCGGGCACAGCCGCGCCCAAAAATAACCGCCCGAAGGCCGGGGCGCCAAGTTCGTCCAGCGGAAAAAGGCCACAAAAACGGGTGGGCTATAGCGTTGGGGGGTGGGGCTGGCCCACTTCGTCCGCCGGACTCGGAATGGCGCGAGACTTTGCGAGGGCCCTCCGTGTGCCAAAACTAGGCTGCGGGCACAGCCGCGCCCAAAAATAACCGCCCGAAGGCCGGGGCGCCAACTTCGTCCAACGGAAAAAGACCACAAAACCGGGTGGGCTATAGCCTTGGGGGGTGGGGCTGGCCAACTTCGTCCGCCGTACTCGGAATGGCGCGAGACTTTTCGAGGGGCCTCCGTGTGCCAAAAAAAAGCCGTGGACACAGCCGCGTCAAAAAATAACCGCCCGAAGGCCGGGCGCCAAGTCGCCTACCGGAAAAAGGCCACAAAACGGGAGGGCTATAGCCTTGGGGGTGGGGCTGGCCCACTTCGTCCGCCTCGGACTCGGAATGGCGCGAGACTTTGCGAGGGCATCCGTGTGTGCCAATAGGCCAGGCCGCGGGCACAGCCACGCCAAAAAAAAACCGTCCGAAGGCCGGGGCGCCAAGTTCGTCCAGCGGAAAAAGGCCACATAAACGGGTGGGCTATAGCCTTGGGGGTGGGGCTGGCCCACGTCCTCCGCCGGACTCGGCATGGCGCGAGACGTTGCGAGGGGCCTCGGTGTGCCAAAATATATACATGGGCACAGCCGCGCCAAAAAAAACCCGCCCGAAGGCCGGGGCGCCAAGTTCGTCCAGCGGAAATAGGCCACAAAAACGGGTGGGCTAAAGCCTTGGGGGGTGGGGCTCGCCAACTACGTCCGCCGGACTCGGAATGGTGAGAGACTTTGCGAGGGCCTCTGTGTGCCAAAATTGGTCAAGGGCACAGCCGCGCCTAAAAATAACCGCCCGAAGTCCGGGGCGCCAAGTTCAATCAGCGGAAAAGGCCACAAAATGGGCGGGCTATAGCCTTGGGGGGTGGGGCTGGCCCACTTCGTCCGCCGGACTCGGAATGGCGCGAGACTTTACGAGGGGCCTCCGTGTGCCACATATAGGCTGCGGGCACAGCCGCGCCCAAAAATAACAGCCCGAAGGCCGGGGCGCCAAGTTCGTCCAGCGGAAAAAGGCCACAAAAACGGGTGGGCTATAGCGTTGGGGGGTGGGGCTGGCCCACTTCGTCCGCCGGACTCGGAATGGCGCGAGACTTTACGAGGGGCCTCCGTGTGCCAAAAACAGGCGGCGGGAACAGCCGCGCCGAAAACTAACTGCCCGAAGGCCGGGGCGCCAAGTTCCTCCAGCGGGAAAAGGCCACAAAAACAGGTGGGCTATAGCCTTGGGGGGTGGGGCTGGCCAAGTTCTTCCGCCGGACTGGGAATCGGAGGAAACTTTGCGAACGGCTTCCGTGTGCCACAAATAAGTCTCGGGCACAGCCGTGCCAAAAAATAACCCCCCGAAGGCTGGGGCGCCATGCTCGTCCAGCGGAAAAAGGCCACAAAATCGGGTGGGCTATAGCCTTGGGGGTTGGGGCTGGCCAAGTCCATCCGCCGGACTCGGAATTCCGCGAGACTTTGCGAACGGCCTCCGTGTGCCAAAAATAGGCTGCGGGCACAGCTGGGCCCAAAAATAACCGCCCGAAGGCCGGGGCGCCAAGTTTGTCATGCGGAAAAAGGCCACAAAAACGGGTGGGCTATACCCTTCGGGGGTGGGGCTGGCCAAGTTCGTCCGCCGGACTCGGAATGGGACGACACTTTGTGAGCGGCTTCCATGTGCCGAAAATTGGCCATGGGCACAGTCGCGCCAAAATATTACAGCCCGAAGGCCGGGGCGCCAAGTTCGTCCAGCGGAAAAATGCCACAAAAACGGGTGGGCTATAGCCTCGGGGGGTGGGGCTGCCCAAGTTCGTCCGCCGGACTCGGAATGGGGCGAGACTTTGCGAGCGGCCTCTGTGTGTCAAAAATAGGCCACGGGCACAGCCGAGACCAAAAATAACCACCCGAAGGCCGGGTCGCCAAGTTCGTCCAGCGGAAAAAGGCCACAAAAACGGGTGGGCTATAGCCTTGGGGAGTGGGGCTGCCCAAGTCCCTCCGCCGGACTCGGAATGGGGCGAGACTTTGCGAGCAGCCTCTGTGTGCCAAAAATAGGCCGTGGGCACAGTCACGCGATAAACTAACGCACCGAAGGCCGGGGCGCCAAGTTCGTCCCGCGGAAAAAGGCACAAAAACGGGTGGGCTATAGCCTTGGGGGGTGGGGCTGGCCAAGTTCGTCCGCCGGACTCGGATTGGGGCGAGACTTTACGAGCGGCCTCCGTGTGCCAAAAATAGACGGCGGGCACAGCTGCGCCCAAAAATAACCGCCCGAAGGCCGGGGCGCCAAGTTCGTCCAGCGGAAAAAGGCCACAAAAAAGGGGGGGCCATGGCCTTGGGGGGTGGGGCTGGCCAACTTCGTCCGCCGGACTCGGAATGGGGCGAGACTTTGCGAGCGGCTTCCGTGTGCCAAACATAGGCCACCGGCACAGCCGTACCCAAAAATAACCACCCGAAGACCGGGGCGCCAAGTTCGTCCAGCGGAAAGGGGCCACAAAACCGGGTGGGCTATAGCCTTGGGCGGTGGGGCTGGCCAAGTTCGTCCGCCGGGTTCGGAACGGGGCGAGACTTTGGAAGCGACGTCCATGTGCCCAAAAATAGGCCGTGGGCACAGCCGCGCCAAAAAATAACCGCCGAAGGCAGGGGCGCCAAGTTTGTCCAGTGGAAAAAGGCCACAAAAACGGGTGGGCTATAGCCTTGGGGGCTGGGGCTTGCCAAGTTCGTTCGCCGGACACGGAATGGGGCGAGACTTTCCGAGCGACCTTCGTGTGCCATAAATAGGCCGCGGGCACAGCCGCGGCCAAAAACAACCGCTGAAGGCCGGGGCGCCAAGTTCGTCCAGCGGAAAAAGGCCACAAAAACGGGTGGGCTATAGCCTTGGGGGGTGGAGCTGGTCCAGTTCGTCCGCCGGACGCGGAATGGGGCGACACTTTACGAGCGGCCTCTGTGTGCCACAAATAAGCCGCGGGCACAGCCGCGCCCAAAAATAAACGCCCGAAGGCCGGGTCGCAAAGTTGGTCCAGCGGAAAAAGGCCGCAAAAACGGGTGGGCTATAGCCTTGGGGGGTGGGGCAGGCCAAGTTCGTCCGCCGGACTCGGAATGGGGGGAGACTTTACGAGCGGCCTCCGTGTGCAAACATTCTGCCACAGTCACAGCAGAACCCACAAATAACCGCCCGTAGGCCGGGGCGCCATGGTAGTCAAGCGGAAAAAGGCCACAAAAACGGGTGGGCTATAGCCTTGGGGGGTGGGGCTGGCCAAGTTCGTCCGCTGGACTCGGAATGGGATGAAACTTTGCGAGCAGCCTCCGTGTGCCAAAAATCGGCCGCGGGCACAACCGCACCCAAAAATAACCACCCGAAGGCCAGGGTGCCATGTTCGTCCAGCGGAAAAAAGCCACAAAAACGGGTGGGCTATAGCCTTGGGGGGTGGGGCTGGCCAAGTACGTCCGCCGGACTCGGAATGGGACGAGACTTTGCGAGCGGCCTGCATGTGCCAAAAATAGGCCGTGGGCACAGCCGCGTCCAAAAATAACCACCCGAAGGCCAGGGCGCCAAGTTCGTCCAGCGGAAAAAGGCCACAAAAACCGGTGGGCTATAGCCTTGGGGGGTGGGGCTGGCCAAGTTCGTCCGTCGGACTCGGAATGGGATAAAACATTTTGAGCAGCCTCCGTGTGCCAAAAATAGGCCGCGGCCACAGCCGCCCTCAAAAATAACGGCCCGAAGGCGGGGGCGCCAACATTGTCCAGCAGAAAAAGGCCACAAAAACGGGTGGGCTAGAGCCTTGGGGGGTGGGGCTGGCCATGTTCGTCCGCCGGACTCGGAATGGGGCGAGACTTTGCGAGCGGCCTCCCTGTGCCAAAAATAGGCCGCGGGCACAGCCGCGTCCAAAAATAACCACCCGAAGTCCGAGACGCCAGGTTCGTCCAGCGGAAAAAGGGCCACAAAAACGGGTGGGCTATAGCCTTGGGGGGTGGGGCTGGCCAAGTTCGTCCGCCAGACTTGGAATGGGAAGAGACTTTGCGAGCAGCCTCTGTACGCCAAAAATAGGCCGCGGGCACACACACGCCCAAAAATAACCGCCCGAAGGCCGGGGCGCCAAGTTCGTCCAGCGGAAAAAGGCCACAAAAACGGGTGGGCTATAGCCTTGGGGGGTGGGGCTGGCCAACTTCGTCCGCCGGACTCGGAATGGGGCGAGACTTTGGGAGCGGTCTCCGTGTGTCAAAAATAGTCCTCGGCCACAGCCGTGCCCAAAAATAACCGCCCCAAGGCCGGGGCGCCAAGTTCGTCCAGCTGAAAAAGGCCACAAAAACGGGTGGGCTATAGCCTTGGGTGGTGGGGCTGGCCATGTTCGTCCGCCGGACTCGGAATGGGGTGAGACTTTGCGAGCGGCCTCCGTTTGCTAAAAATAGGCCACGGGCACAGCCGCGCCCAAAAATAACTGCCCGAAGGCCGGGGCGCCAAGTTCGTCCAGCGGAAAAAGGCCACAAAAACGGTTGGGCTATAGCCTCGGTGGGTAGGGCCGGCCAAGTTCGTCCGCCAGACTCGGAATGGGGTGAGACTTTGCGAGTGGCCTCCGTGTGCTAAAAATAGGCCGCGGGCACAGCCGCACCCAAAAATAACCGCCCGAAGGCCGGGTTGCCAAGTTCGTCCAGCGGAAAAGGGCCACAAAAACGGGTGGGCTAGACCCTTGGGGGGTGGGGATGGCCAAGTTCGTCCCCCGGACACGGAAGGGGATGAGACTTTGCAAGCGGCCTCCGTGAGCCAAAAATAGGCCGCGGGTACAGCCATGCCAAAAATAACCACCCGAAGGCTGTCGCCAAGTTCGTCCAGCGGAAAAAGGCCACAAAAACGGGTGGGCTATAGCCTTGGTGGGTAGGGCCGGCCAAGTTCGTCCGCCGGACTCGGAATGGGGTGAGACTTTGCGAGCGGCCTCCGTTTGCGAAAAATAGGCCACGGGCACAGCCGCACCCAAAAATAACCGCCCGAAGGCCGGGGCGCCAAGTTCGTCCAGCGGAAAAAGGCCACAAAAATGGGTGGGCTATAGCCTTGGGGGGTGGGGCTGGCCAAGTTCGTCCGCCGGACTCGGAATGGGGCATGACTTTGCGAGCGGCCTCCGTGTGCCAAAAATAGGCTGCGGGCACAGCCGCCCCCAAAAATAAGGGCCCGAAGGCCGTGGCGCCAAGTTCGTCCAGCGGAAAAAGGCCACAAAAACGGGTGGGCTATAGCCCTGGGGGGTGGGGCTGGCCAAGTTCCACCGCTGGACTCGGAGTGGGACGAGACTTTGCGAGCGGCCTCCGTGTGCCAAAAATAGGCCACGGGCACAGCCACACCCAAAAATAACCACCCGAAGGCCGGCGCGCCAAGTTCGTCCAGCGGAAAAAGGCCACAAAAAAGGGGGGGCCATAGCCTTGGGGGGTGGGGCTGGCCAAGTTCGTCCGCCGGACTCGGAATGGGGCGAGACTTTGCGAGCGGCTTCCGTGTGCCAAACATAGGCCACCGGCACAGCCGTACCCAAAAATAACCACCCGAAGACCGGGGCGCCAAGTTCGTCCAGCGGAAAGGGGCCACAAAAACGGGTGGGCTATAGCCTTGGGCGGTGGGGCTGGCCAAGTTCGTCCGCCGAGTTCGGAACGGGGCGAGACTTTGGAAGCGGCGTCCGTGTGCCCAAAAATATGCCGTGGGCACAGCCGCGCCAAAAAATAACCGCCGAAGGCCGGGGCGCCAAGTTCGTCCAGCGGAAAAAGGCCACAAAAACGGGTGGGCTATAGCCTTGGGGGGTGGGGCTTGCCAAGTTCGTTCCCCGGACACGGAATGGGGCGACACTTTGCGAGTGGCCTTCGTGTGCCATAAATAGGCCGCGGGCACAGCCGCGGCCAAAAAAAACCGCTGAAGGCCGGGGCACCAAGTTCGTCCAGCGGAAAAAGGCCACAAAAACGGGTGGGCTATAGCCTTGGGGGGTGGAGCTGGTCAAGTTCGTCCGCCGGACTCGGAATGCGGCGACACTTTGCGAGCGGCCTCCGTGTGCCACAAATAAGCCGCGGGCACAGCCGCGCCCAAAAATAAACGCTCGAAGGCCGGGTCGCAAAGTTGGTCCAGCGGAAAAAGGCCGCAAAAACAGGTGGGCTATAGCCTTGGGGGGTGGGGCAGGCCAAGTTCGTCCGCCGGACTCGGAATGGGGTGAGACTTTACGAGCGGCCTCCATGTGCAAACAATATGCCACCGGTACAGCCGTACCCAAAAATAACCGCCCGAAGGCCGGGGCGCCAAGTTCGTCCAGCGGAAAAAAGCCACAAAAACGGGTGGGCTATAGCCTTGGGGGGTGGGGCTGGCCAAGTTCGTCCGCCGGACTCGGAATGGGACGAGACTCTACGAGCGGCCTCCATGTGCCAAAAATAGGCCTTGGGCACAGCCGCGTCCAAAAATAACCACCCGAAGGCCAGGGCGCCAAGTTCGTCCAGCGGAAAAAGGCCACAAAAACGGGTGGGCTATAGCCTTGGGGGGTGGGGCTGGCCAAGTTCGTCCGTCGGACTCGGAATGGGATAAAACTTTGCGAGCAGCCTCCGTGTGTCAAAAATAGGCCGCGGCCACAGCCTCGCCCAAAAATAACGGCCCGAAGGCCGGGCGCCAACATTGTCCAGCAGAAAAAGGCGACAAAAACGGGTGGGCTATAGCCTTGGGGGGTGGGGCTGGCCAAGTTCCACCGCTGGACTCGGAATGGGACGAGAGTTTACGAGCGGCCTCCGTGTGCCAAAAATAGGCCGCGGGCACAGCCGTACCCAAAAATAACCACCCGAAGGACGGGACGCCAAGTTCGTCCAGCGGAAAAAGGCCACAAAAAAGGGGGGGCCATGGCCTTGGGGGGTGGGGCTGGCCAACTTCGTCCGCCGGACTCGGAATGGGGCGAGACTTTGCGAGCGGCTTCCGTGAGCCAAACATAGGCCACCGGCACAGCCGTACCAAAAAATAACCACCCGAAGACCGGGGCGCCAAGTTCGTCCAGCGGAAAGGGGCCACAAAAACGGGTGGGCTATAGCCTTGGGCGGTGGGGCTGGCCAAGTTCGTCCGCCGGGTTCGGAACGGGGAGAGATTTGGAAGCGGCGTCCATGTGCCCAAAAATAGGCCGTGGGCACAGCCGCGCCAAAAAATAACCGCTGAAGGCCGGGGCGCCAAGTTCGTCCAGTGGAAAAAGGCCACAAAAACGGGTGGGCTATAGCCTCGGGGGGTGGGGCTTGCCAAGTTCGTTCGCCGGACACGGAATGGGGCGAGACTTTCCGAGCGGCCTTCGTGTGCCATAAATAGGCCGCGGGCACAGCCGCGGCCAAAAAAAACCGCTGAAGGCCGGGGCGCCAAGTTCGTCCAGCGGAAAAAGGCCACAAAAACGGGTGGGCTATAGCCTTGGGGGGTGGGGCTGGCCAAGTTCGTCCCCCGGACACGGAATAGGATGAGACTTTGCAAGCGGCCTCCGTGTGACAAAAATAGACCGCGGGCACAGCCATGTGAAAAATAACCACCCGAAGGCGGGCGCCAAGTTCGTCCAGCGGAAAAAGGCCACAAAAACGGGTGGGCTATAGCCTTGGGGGGTGGGGCTGGCCAAGTTCGTCCGCCGGACTCGGAATGGGGCAAGACTTTGCGAGCGGCCTCCGTGGGCCAAAAATAGGCTGCGGGCACAGCCGCACCCCAAAACAATGGCCCGAATGCCGGGGCGCCAAGTTCGTCCAGCGAAAGAAGGCCACAAAAATGGGTGGGCTATAGCCTTGGGGGGTGGGGCTGGCCAAGTTCGTCCGCCGGACTCGGAATGGGGCAAGACTTTGCGAGCGGCCTCCGTGGGCCAAAAATAGGCTACGGGCACAGCCGCACCCCAAAACAATGGCCCGAATGCCGGGGCGCCAAGTTCGTCCAGCGGAAAAAGGCCACAAAAACGGGTGGGCTATAGCCTTGGGGGGTGGGGCTGGCCAAGTTCGTCCGCCAGACTCGGAATGGGGCGAGACTTTACGAACTGCCTCCATGTGCCAAAAATAGGCCGTGGGCACAGCCGCACCAAAAAATAACCGCCCGAAGGCCGGAATGCCAAGTTCGTCCAGCGGAAAAAGGCCACAAAAATGGGTGGGTTATAGCCTTGGGGGGTGGGACTGGCCAAGTTCGTCCGCCGGACTCGGAATGGGGCTAGACTTTACGAGCGGGCTCCGTGTGCCAAAAATAGGCCACGGGCACAGCCGCGCCCAAAAATAACCGCCCGAAGGCCGGGGCGCCAAGTTCGTCCAGCGGAAAAAGGCCACAAAAACGGGTGGGCTATAGCCTTGGGGGGTGGGGCTGGCCAAGTTCGTCCGCCGGACTCGGAATGGGGCAAGACTTTGCGATCGGCCTCCGTGTGCCAAAAATAGGCTGCAAGCACAGCCGCGCCCAAAAATAAGTGCCCGAAAGCCGGGGCGTCAAGTTCGTCCAGCGGAAAAAGGCCACAAAAACGGGTGGGCTATAGCCTTGGGGGGTGGGGCTGGCCAAGTTCGTCCGCCGGACTCGGAATGGGACGAGATATTGGGAGCGGCCTCCGTGTGCCAAAAATAGGCCGCGGCCACAGCCGCGCCCAAAAATAACCGCCCGAAGGCCGGGCCGCCAAGTTCGTCCAGCAGAAAAACTCCACAAAAACGGGTGCGCTATAGCCTTGGGGGGTGGTGCTGGCAAAGTTCGTCCGCTGGACTCGAAATGGGGCAAGACTTTATGAGCGGCCTCTGTGGGGCTGGGGCCAGGCTGCGGGCACAGCCGCAGCACAAAACAAGGGCCCGAAGGTCGGGGCGCCAAGTTCGTCCAGCGAAAGAAGGCCACAAAAATGGGTGGGCTATAGCCTTGGGGGGTTGGGCTGGCCAAGTTCGTCCCCCGGACACGGAATGGGATGAGACTTTCCAAGCGGCCTCCGTGTGCCAAAAATAGGCCGCGGGCACAGCCATGCAAAAAATAACCACACGAAGGCGGGCGCCAAGTTCGTCCAGCGGAAAAAGGCCACAAAAACGGGTGGGCTATAGCCATGGTGGGTAGGGCTGGCCAAGTTCGTCCGCCGGACTCGGAATGTGGTGAGACTTTGCGAGCGGCCTCCGTTTACCAATAATAGGCCACGGGCACAGCTGCATCCAAAAATAACCGCCCGAAGGCCGGGGCGCCAAGTTCGTCCAGCGGAAAAAGGCCACAAAAACGGGTGGGCTATAGCCTTGGGGGGTGGGGCTGGCCAAGTTCGTCCGCCGGACTCGGAATGGGGCTAGACTTTACGAGCGGCCTCCGTGTGCCAAAAATAGGCCACGGGCACAGCTGCGTCCAAAAATAACCGCCCGAAGGCCGGGGCGCCAAGTTCGTCCAGCGGAAAAAGGCCACAAAAACGGGTGGGCTATAGCCTTGGGGGGTGGGGCTGGCCAAGTTCGTCCGCCGGACTCGGAATGGAGCAAGATTTTGCGAGTGGCCTCCGTGTGCCAAAAATAGGCTGCGGGCGCTGCCGCACCCAAAAATAAGGGCCCGGAGGCGGGCGCCAAGTTCGTCCAGCGGAAAAAGGCCACAAAAAAGGGTGGGCTATAGCCTTCGTGGGTAGGGCTGGCGAAGTTCGTCCGCCGGACTCGGAATGGGGCGAGACTTTGCGAGCGGCCTCCGTTTACCAAAAATAGGCCATGGGCACAGCCGCGTCCAAAAATAACCGCCCGAAGGCCGGGGCGCCAAGTTCGTCCAGCGGAAAAAGGCCACAAAAACGGGTGGGCTATAGCCTTTGGGGGTGGGGCTTTCCAAGTTCGTCCGCCGGACTCGGAATGGGGAAGACTTTGTGAGCGGCCTCCGTGGGCCAAAAATAGGCTGCGGGCACAGTCGCACCCCAAAACAATGGCCCGAAGGCCGGGGCGTCAAGTTCGTCCAGCGAAAGAAGGCCACAAAAATGGGTAGGCTATAGCCTTGGGGGGTGGGGCTGGCCAAGTTCGTCCTCCGGACACGGAATGGGATGAGACTTTGCAAGCGGCCTCCGTGTGCCAAAAATAGGCCGCGGGCACAGCCATGCCAAAAATAACCACCCGAAGGCGGGCGCCAAGTTCGTCCAGCGGAAAAAGGCCACAAAAACGGGTGGGCTATAGCCTTGGTGGGTAGGGCTGGCCAAGTTCGTCCGCCGGACTCGGAATGTTGCCAGACTTTGCGAGCGGCCTCCGTTTACCAAAAATAGGCCATGGACACAGCCACGCCCAAAAATAACCGCCCGAAGGCCGGGGTGCCAAGTTCGTCCAGCGGAAAAAGGCCACAAAAACGGGTGGTCTATTGCCTTGGGGGGTGGGGCTGGCCAAGTTCGTCCGCCGGACTCGGAATGGGGCGAGACTTTGGGAGTGGCCTCCGTGTGCCAAACATAGGCCGCGGGCACAGCCGCACCCAAAAATAACCTCCCGAAGGCCGCGGCGCAAAGTTCGTCCAGCGGAAAAAGGCCACAAAAACGGATGCGCTATAGCCTTGGGGGGTGGTGCTGGCCAAGTTCGTCCGCTGGACTCGGAATGGGACTCGGAATGGGGCAAGACTTTACGAGCGGCCTCCGTGGGCCAAAAATAGGCTGCGGGCACAGCCGCACCCAAAAACAAGGGCCCGAAGGCCGGGGCGCCAAGTTCGTCCAGCGAAAGAAGGCCACAAAAACGGGTGGGCTATAGCCTTGGGGGGTGGGGCTGGCCAAGTTCGTCCGCCGGACTCGGAATGGAGCAAGATTTTGCGAGTGGCCTCCGTGTGCCAAAAATAGGCTGCGGGCGCTGCCGCACCCAAAAATAAGGGCCCGAAGGCGGGCGCCAAGTTCGTCCAGCGGAAAAAGGCCACAAAAACGGGTGGGCTATAGCCTTCGTGGGTAGGGCTGGCGAAGTTCGTCCGCCGGACTCGGAATGGGGCTAGACTTTACGAGCGGCCTCCGTGTGCCAAAAATAGGCCACGGGCACAGCTGCGTCCAAAAATAACCGCCTGAAGGCCGGGGCGCCAAGTTCGTCCAGCGGAAAAAGGCCAGAAAAACGGGTGGGCTATAGCCTTGGGGGGTGGGGCTGGCCAAGTTCGTCCGCCGGACTCGGAATGGGGCTAGACTTTACGAGCAGCCTCCGTGTGCCAAAAATAGGCCACGGGCACAGCTGCATCCAAAAATAACCGCCCGAAGGCCGGGGCGCCAAGTTCGTCCAGCGGAAAAAGGCCAGAAAAACGGGTGGGCTATAGCCTTGGGGGGTGGGGCTGGCCAAGTTCGTCCGCCGGACTCGGAATGGAGCAAGATTTTGCGAGTGGCCTCCGTGTGCCAAAAATAGGCTGCGGGCGCTGCCGCACCCAAAAATAAGGGCCCGAAGGCGGGCGCCAAGTTCGTCCAGCGGAAAAAGGCCACAAAAACGGGTGGGCTATAGCCTTGGTGGGTAGGGCTGGCCAAGTTCGTCCGCCGGACTCGGAATGTGGTGAGACTTTGCGAGCGGCCTCCGTTTACCAATAATAGGCCACGGGCACAGCTGCATCCAAAAATAACCGCCCGAAGGCCGGGGCGCCAAGTTCGTCCAGCGAAAGAAGGCCACAAAAATGGGTAGGCTATAGCCTTGGGGGGTGGGGCTGGCCAAGTTCGTCCTCCGGACACGGAATGGGATGAGACTTTGCAAGCGGCCTCCGTGTGCAAAAAATAGGCCGCGGGCACAGCCATGCCAAAAATAACCACCCGAAGGCGGGCGCCAAGTTCGTCCAGCGGAAAAAGGCCACAAAAACGGGTGGGCTATAGCCTTGGGGGGTGGGGCTGGCCAAGTTCGTCCGCCGGACTCGGAATGGGATGAGACTTTGCAAGCGGCCTCCGTGTGCCAAAAATAGGCCGTGGGCACAGCCATGCCAAAAATAACCACCCGAAGGCGGGCGCCAAGTTCGTCCAGCGGAAAAAGGCCACAAAAACGGGTGGGCTATAGCCTTGGGGGGTGGGGCTGGCCAAGTTCGTCCGCCGGACTCGGAATGGGGCAAGACTTTGCGAGCGGCCTCCGTGGGCCAAAAATAGGCTGCAGGCACAGCCGTACCCAAAAATAAGGGCCCGAAAGCCGGGGCGCCAAGTTCGTCTACCGGAAAAAGGCCACAAAAACGGGTGGGCTATAGCCTTGGGGGGTGGGGCTGGCCAAGTTCGTCCGCCGGACTCGGAATGGGATGAGATATTGGGAGCGGTCTCCGTGTGCCAAAAATAGGCCGCGGTCACAGCCGCGCCTAAAAATAACCGCCCGAAGGACGGGGCACCATGTTCGTCCAGTGGAAAAAGGCCACAAAAACGGGTGGGCTATAACCTTGGGGGGTGGGGCTGGCCAAGTTCGTCCGCCGGACTCGGAATGGGGCGAGACTTTGCGAGCGGCCTCCGTGTGCCAAATATAGGCCCCGGGCACAGCCACGCACAAAAATAACGGCCCGAAGGCTGGGCGCCAAGTTCGTCCAGCGGAAAAAGGCCACAAAAACGGGTGAGCTATAACCTTGGGGGGTGGGGCTGGCCAAGTTCGTCCGCCGGACTCAGAATGGGGTGAGACTTTGCGAGCGGCCTCCGTGTGCCAAACATAGGCCGCAGGCACAGCCGCGTATAAAAATAACCGCCCGAAGGCCGGGAAGCCAAGTTTCTCCAGCGGAAAAGGGCCACAAAAATGGGTGGGCTATAGCCTTGGGGGGTGGGGATGGCCAACTTCGTCCGCCGGACTCGGAATGGCGCGAGACTTTGCGAGGGCCCTCCATGTGAACAAAATAGGCCGCGGGCACAGCCGAGCCCAAAAATAACCGCCCAAAGGCCGGGGCGCCATGTCTGTCCAGCGGAAAAAGGCCACAAAAACGGGTGGGCTATAGCCTTGGGGGGTGGGGCTGGCCAACTTCGTCCGCCGGTCTCGGAATGGGGCGAGACTTTGCGAGCGGCCTACGTGTACCAAAAATAGGGCGTGGGCACAGCCGCTCCCAACAATAACCACCCGAAGACCGTGGCGCCAAGTTCATCCCGCGGAAAAAGGACACAAAAACGGGTGGGCTATAGCCTTGGGGGGTGGCGCTGGCCAAGTTCGTCCGCCGGACTTAGAATGGGGTGAGACTTTGCGAGCGGCTTCCGTGTGCCAAAAATAGGCCGTGGTCACAGCCGCGCCCAAAAATAACCGCCCGAAGGACGGGGCGCCAAGTTCGTCCAGCGGAAAAAGGCCACAAAAACGGGTGGGCTATAGCCTTGGGGGGTGGGGCTGGCCAAGTTCATCCGCAGGACTTAGAATGGGGTGAGACTTTGCGAGCAGCCTCCGTGTGCCAAAAATGGGCCGCGGGCACAGCCGCGTATAAAAATAACCGCCCGAAGGCTGGGGAGCCAAGTTTCTCCAGCGGAAAAGGGCCACAAAAATGGGTGGGCTATAGCCTTGGGGCGTGGGGCTGGCTAACTTCGTCCGCCGGGCTCGGAATGGGGCGAGACTTTGCGAGCGGCCTCCGTGTACCAAAAATAGTCCGCGGACACAGCCGCGCCCAAAAATAACCGCCCGAAGACCAGGGCGCCAAGTTCGTCCAGTGGAAAAAGTCCACAAAAACGGGTGGGCTATAGCCTTGGGGGGTGCGGCTGGCCAAGTTCGTCCGCCGGACTCGGAATGGGACGAACTTTGCAAACGGCCTCCCTGTGCCAGAAATAGGCTGCGGGCACAGCCGCACCCGAAAATAACTGCCCGAAGGCTGGGGCGCCCAATTCGCCCAGCGGAAAATGGCTACAAAAACGGGTGGGCTTTTGCCTTGGGGGGTGGGGCTGGCCAAGTTCGTCCGCCGGACTCGGAATGGGGGAAGACTTTGCGAGCGTCCTCCATGTGCCAAAAATAGGCCGTGGGCACAGCCGTACCCAAAAATAGTCGTCCGAAGGCCGGGGCGCCAAGTTCGTCAAGCGGAAAAAGGCCACAAAAACGGGTGGGCTATAGCCTTGGGGGGTGGGCTGGCCAAGTTCGTCCGCCGGACTCGGAATGAGGCGAGACTTTGCGTACAGCCTCTGTGTGCCAAAAATAGTCCGCGGGCACAGCCACGCCGAAAAATAACCGCCGAAGGACGGGGCGCCAAGTTCGTCCAGCGGAAAAAGGCCACAAAAATGGGTGGGGTATAGCCTTGGGGGGGGGGGGCTGGCCAAGTTCGGCCGCCGGACTCGGAATGGGACGAGACTTTACGAGCGGCCTCCGCGTGCCAAAAATAGGCCGCGGGCACAGCCACTCCCAAAAATAACCTCCCGAAGGCCGGGGTGCCAAGTTCGTCGAGCGGAAAAATGGCCAAAAAACGGGTGGGCTATAGCCTTGGGGGGAGGGGCTGGCGAACTTCGTCCGCCGGACTCGGAATGGGGCGAGACTTTGCGAGCGGCCTCCGCGTGCCAAAAATAGGCCGCGGGCACAGCCGCGCCCAAAAATAACCGCCCGAAGGCCGGGGCGCCAAGTTCGTCCAGCGGAAAAATGGCCAAAAAACGGGTGGCCTATAGCTTTGGGGGGAGGGGCGGACCAACTTCGTCCGCCGGACTCGGAATGGGGTGAGACATTGTAAGCGGCCTCCGCGTGCCAAAAATAGGCTGCGGGCACAGCCGCGCCCAAAAATAACCATCCGAAGGCCGGGGCGCCAAGTTCGTCTAGCGGAAAAATGGCCAAAAAAACGGGTGGGCTATAGCTGTGGGGGGAGGGCCGGGCCAACTTCGTCCTCCGGACTCGGAATGGGGCGAGACTTTGCGAGCGGCCTCCGCGTGCCAAAAATAGGCCGCGGGCACAGCCGCTCCCAAAAATAACCTCCCGAAGGCCGGGGTGCCAAGTTCGTCGAGCGGAAAAATGGCCAAAAAACGGGTGGGCTATAGCCTTGGGGGGAGGGGCTGGCCAACTTCGTCCGCCGGACTCGGAATGGGGCGAGACTTTGCGAGCGGCCTCCGCGTGCCAAAAATAGGCCGCGGGCACAGCCGCGCCCAAAAATAACCGCCCGAAGGCCGGGGCGCCAAGTTCGTCCAGTGGAAAAATGGCCAAAAAACGGGTGGGCTATAGCCTTGGGGGGAGGGGCTGGCCAACTTCGTCCGCCGGACTCGGGATGGGGTGAGACTTTACGAGCAGCCTCCGCGTGCCAAAAATAGGCCGCGGGCACAGCCGCGCCCAAAAATAACCCCCCGAAGGTCAGCGCGCCCAAACCCCCCAGCGGAAAAATGGCCAAAAAACGGGTGGGCTATAGCCTTGGGGGGAGGGGCTGGCCAACTTCGTCCGCCGGACTCGGAATGGGGCGAGACTTCTCGAGCAACCTCCGCGTGCCAAAAATAGGCCGCGGGCACAGCGCGCCCAAAAATGACCGCCCGAAGGCTGGGGCGCCAAGTTCGTCCAGTGGAAAAATGGCCAAAAAACGGGTGGGCTATAGCCTTGGGGGGAGGGGCTGGCCGACTTCGTCCGCCGGACTCGGAATGGGGCGAGACTTTTCGAGTGGCCTCCGCGTGCCTAAAATAGGCTACGGGCACAGCCGCGCCCAAAAATAACCGCCCGAAGGCCGGGGCGCAAAGTTCGTCCAGTGGAAAAATGGTCAAAAAACGGGTGGGCTATAGCCTTGGGGGGAGGGGCTGGCCAACTTCGTCTGTCGGACTCAGAATGGGGTGAGACTTTGCGAGCGGCCTCCGCGTGCCAAAAATAGGCCGCAGACACAGCCAACACAAAAAATAACCCCCCGAAGGTCGGCGCGCCCAAATCCCCCAGCGGAAAAAGGGCCAAAAAACGGGTGGGATATAGCCTTGGGGGGAGGGGCTGGCCAACTTCGTCCGCCGGACTCGGAATGGGGCGAGACTTTACGAGCGGCCTCCGCGTGCCCAAAATAGGCCGCGTGCACAGCCACGCCGAAAAATAACCCCCCGAAGGTCGACGCGACCAAACCCCCCAGCAGAAAAATGGCCAAAAAACGGGTGGGCTATAGCCTTGGGGGGAGGGGCTGAGCGACCTCGTCCGCCGGACTCGGAATGGGGCGAGACTTTGCGAACGGCCTCCGCCTGCCCAAAATTGGCCGCGGGCAATGCCGCGCAAAAAAATAACCCCGCGAAGGTCGGCGCGTTCAAACCCCCCAGCGGAAAAATGGCCAAAAAACGGGTGGGCTATAGCCTTGGGGGGAGGGGCTGGCCATATTCGTCCATCGGACTCGGAATGGGGCGAGACTTTGCGAGCAGCCTCCGCGTGCCAACAATAGGCCGCAGGCACAGCCGTACCCAAAAATAACCCCCCGAAGGTCGGCGCGCCCAAACCCCCCGGCGGAAAAATGGCCAAAAAACGGGTGGGCTATAGCCTTGGGGGGACGGGCTGGCCAACTTCGTCCGCCGGACTCGGAATGGGGCGAGACTTTGCGAGCGGCCTCCGTGTGCCAAAAATAGGCCGCGGGCAAAGCCGCACCCAAAAATAACTGCCCGAAGCCCGGGGCGCCAATTTCGTCCAGCGGAAAAATGGACAAAAAACGGGAGGGCTATAGCCTTGGGGGGTGGGGCTGGCAAACTTCGTCCGCCGGACTCGGAATGGAACGAGACTTTGTGAGTGGCTTCCGCGTGCCAAAAATAGGCTGCGGGCACAGCCGCACCCATAAATAACCGCCCGAAGGCCGGGGCGCAAAGTTCGTCCAGCGGAACAATGGCCGAAAAACGGGTGGGCTATAGCCTTGGGGGGAGGGGCTGGCCAACTTCGTCTGCCGGACTCGGAATGGGACGAGACTTTGCGAACGGCCTCCGCGTGCAAAAAATAGGCTGTGGGCACAGCCGCGCCCAAAAATAACCCCCCAAAGGTCGCCGCGCCCAAACCCCGCAGCGGAAAAATGGCCAAAAAACGGGTGGGCTATAGCCTTGGGGGGAGGGGCTGGCCAACTTCGTCCGCCGGACTCGGAATGGGGCGAGACTTTGCGAGCGGCCTCCGTGTGCCAAAAATAGCCCGTGGACACAGCCGCACCCAAAAATAACTGCCCAAAGGCCGGGGCGCCAAGTTCGTCCAGCGGAAAAATGGCCAAAAAACGGGTAGGCTATAGACTTTGGGGGAGGGGCTGGCCTACTTCGTCCGCCGGAGTTGAAACGGGGCGAGACTTTGCGATCGGCCTCCGCTTGCCAAAAATAGGCTGCGGGCACAGCCGCGCCCAAAAATAACCCCCCGAAGGTCGGCGCGCCCAAACGCCCCGGCGGAAAAATGGCCAAAAAACGGGTGGGCTATAGCCTTGGGGGGAGGGGCTGGCCAACTTCGTCCGCCGGACTCGGAATGGGGCGAGACTTCTCGAGCGGCCTCCGCGTGCCAAAAATATGCTACGGGCACAGCCGCGCCCAAAATTAACTGCCCGAAGGCCGGGGCGCCAAGTTCATCCAGCGGAAAAATGGCCAAAAAACGGGTGGGCTATAGCCTTGGGGGAGGGGCATGCAAACTTCGTCCGCCGGACTCGGAATGGGGTGAGACTATGCGAGCGGCCTCCGCATGCCAAAAATAGGCCGCGGGCACAGCCGCGCCCAAAAATAACCCCCCGAAGGTCGGCGCGCCCAAACCCCCCGGCGGAAAAATGGCCAAAAAACGGGTGGGCTATAGCCTTGGGGGGAGGGGCTGGCCGACTTCGTCCGCCGGACTCGGAATGGGGCGAGACATTGCGAGCGGCCTCTGCTTGCCAAAAATAGGCCGCGCGCACAGCCGCGCCCAAAAATAACCCCCCGAAGGTCGGCGCGCCCAACCCCCCCGGCGGAAAAATGGCCAAAAAACGGGTGGGCTATAGCCTTGGGGGAAGGGGCTGGCCAACTTCGTCCGCCGGACTCGGAATGGGGTGAGACTATGCGAGCGGCCTACGCGTGCCCAAAATAGGCTGCGGGAACAGCCGCGCCCAAAAATAACCACCCGAAGGCTGGGGCGCCAATTTTATCCAGCGGAAAAATGGCAAAAAAACGGGTGGGCTATAGCCTTGGGGGGAGGGGCTGGCCCACTTCGTCCGCCGGACTCGGAATGGGGCGACACTTTGCGAGTGGCCTCCGCTTGCGAAAAATAGGCCGCGGGCACAGCCGCGCCCAAAAATAACCCCCCGAAGGTCGGCGCGCCCAAATCCCCCGGCAGAAAAATGGCCCAAAAACGGGTGGGCTATAGCCTTGGGGGGAGGGGCAGGCCAACTTCGTCTGCCGGACTTGGAATGCGGCGAGACTTTGCGAGCGGCCTCCGTGTGCCAAAACTAGGCCGCAGGCACAGCCGCGCCCAAAAATAACTGCCCGAAGGCCGGGCCGCCAAGTTCGTCCAGCGGAAAAATGGCCAAAAAACGGCTGGGCTATAGCCTTGGGGGGAGGGGCTGGCCAACTTCGTCTGCCGGACTCAGAATGGGGTGAGACTTTGCGAGCAGCCTCCGCGTGCCAAAAATAGGCCGCGGGCACAGCCACACCCAAAAATAACCCCCCGAAGGTCGGCGCGCCCAAACCCCGCAGCGGAAAAATGGCCAAAAAACGGGTGGGCTATAGCCTTGGGGGGAGGGGCTGGCCAACTTCGTCCGCCGGACTCGGAATGGGGCGAGACTTTGCGAGCGGCCTCCGTGTGCCAAAAATAGCCCGCGTACACAGCCGCACCCAAAAATAACTGCCCAAAGGCCGGGGCGCCAAGTTCGTCCAGAGGAAAAATGGCCAAAAAACGGGTAGGCTATAGACTTTGGGGGAGGGGCTGGCCTACTTCGTCCGCCGGAGTCGAAACGGGGCGAGACTTTGCGAGCGGCCTCCGCTTGCCAAAAATAGGCCGCGGGTACAGCCGCGCCCAAAAATAACCTCTCAAGGTCGCGCGCCAAACGCCCAAGGAAAAATGGCCAAAAAACGGGTGGGCTATAGCCTTGGGGGGAGGGGCTGGCCAACTTCGTCCGCCGGACTCGGAATGGGGCGAGACTTTGCGAGCGGCCTCCGCGTGCCAAAAATATACTGCGGGCACAGCCGCGCCCAGAATTAACTGCCCGAAGGCCGGGGCGCCAAGTTCATCCAGCGGAAAAATGGCCAAAAAACGGGTGGGCTATAGCCTTGGGGGAGGGGCATGCAAACTTCGTCCGCCGGACTCGGAATGGGGTGAGACTATGCGAGCGGCCTCCGCATGCCAAAAATAGGCCGCGGACACAGCCGCGCCCAAAAATAACCCCCCGAAGGTCGGCGCGCCCAAACCCCCCGGCGGAAAAATGGCCAAAAAACGGGTGGGCTATAGCCTTGGGGGGAGGGGCTGGCCAACTTCGTCCGCCGGACTCGGAATGGGGCGAGACTTTGCGAGCGGCCTCTGCTTGCCAAAAATAGGCCGCGAGCACAGCCGCACCCAAAAATAACCGCCCGAAGGTCGGCGCGCCCAAACCCCCCGGCGGAAAAATGGCCAAAAAACGGGTGGGCTATAGCCTTGGGGGAAGGGGCTGGCCAACTTCGTCCGCCGGACTCGGAATGGGGTGAGATTATGCGAGCGGCCTACGCGTGCCCAAAATAGGCTGCGGGCACAGCCGCGCCAAAAAATAACCACCCGAAGGCTGGGGCGCCAATTTTATCCAGCGGAAAAATGGCAAAAAAACGGGTGGGCTATAGCCTTGGGGGGAGGGGCTGGCCCACTTCGTCCGCCGGACTCGGAATGGGGCGACACTTTGCGAGTGGCCTCCGCTTGCGAAAAATAGGCCGCGGGCACAGCCGCGCCCAAAAATAACCCCCCGAAGGTCGGCGCGCCCAAACCCCCCGGCAGAAAAATGGCCCAAAAACGGGTGGGCTATAGCCTTGGGGGGAGGGGCAGGCCAACTTCGTCTGCCGGACTCGGAATGGGGCGAGACTTTGCGAGCGGCCTCCGTGTGCCAAAACTAGGCTGCGGGCACAGCCGAACCCAAAAATAACCGCCCGAAGGCCGGGTCGCCAAGTTCGTCCAGCGGAAAAATGGCCAAAAAACGGGTGGGCTATAGCCTTGGGGGGAGGGGCTGGCCCACTTCGTCCGCCGGACTCGGAATGGGGCGAGACTTTGCGAGCGGCCTCCGCGTGCCAAAAATAGGCCGCGGGCTCAGCCGCGCCCAAAAATAACCGCCCGAAGGCTGGGGCGCCAAGTTCGTCCTGCGGAAAAATGGTCAAAAAATGGGTGGGCTATAGCCTTGGGGGGAGGGGCTGGCCAACTTCGTCCGCCGTCTCGGAATGGGGCGAGACTTTGCGAGCGGCCTCCGCGTGCCAAAAATAGGCCGTGGGCACAGCCGCGCCCAAAAAAAACCCCCCGAAGGTCGGCGCGCCCAAACCCCCCAGCGGAAAAATGACCAAAAAACGGGTGGGCTATAGCCTTGGGGGGAGGGGCTGGCCAACTTCGTCCGCCGGACTCGGAATGGGGCGAGACTTTGCGAACGGCTTCCGCGTGCCAAAAATAGGCCGTGGGCACAGCCGCGCCCAAAAATAACCGCCCGAAGGCCGGGGCGCCAAGTTCGTCCAGCGGAAAAATGGCCAAAAAACGGTGGGCTATAGCCTTGGGGGGAGGGGCTGGCCAACTTCATCCGCCGGACTCGGAAAGGGGCGAGACTTTGCGAGCGGCCCGGTGTGCCAAAAATAGGCCACGGGCACAGCCGCGCCCAAAAGTAACTCCCTGAAGGCCGGGGCGCCAAGTTCGTCCAGCGGAAAAATGGCCAAAAAACGGGTGCGCTATAGCCTTTGGGGGAGGGGATGGCCAACTTCGTCCGCCGGACTCGGAATGGGACGAGACTTTGCGAGCGGCCTCCGCGTGCCAAAAATAGGCCGTAGACACAGCCGCGCCCAAAAATAACCCGCCGAAGGTAGGCGCGCCCAAATCCCCCAGCGGAAAAATGGCCAAAAAACGGGTGGGCTATAGCCTTGGGAGGAGGGGCTGGCCAACTTCGTCCGCCGGACTCGGAATGGGGTGAGACTTTGCGAGCGGCCTCCGCGTGCCAAAAATAGGCCGTGGACACAGCCACGCCCAAAACTAACCGCCCGAAGGCCGGGGCGCCAAGTTCGTCCAGCGGAAAAATGGCCAAAAAACGGGTGGGCTATAGCCTTGGGGGGAGGGGCTGGCCAACTTCGTCCGCCGGACTCGGAATGGGGCGAGACTTTGCGAGCGGCCTCCACGGGCCAAAAATAGGCCGCGGACACAGCCGCGCCAAATAATAACCGCCCGAAGGCCGGGGCGCCAAGTTCGTCCAGCGGAAAAATGGCCAAAAAACGGGTGGGCTATAGCCTTGGGGGGAGGGGCTGGCCAACTTCGTCCGCCGGACTCGGAATGGGGCGAGACTTTACGAACGGCCTCCGGGTGACAAAAATAGGCCGCGGGCACAGCCGCGCCCAAAAATAAGCCCCTGAAGGTTGGCGCGCCCAAACCCCCCAGCGGAAAAATGGCCAAAATACGGGTGGGCTATAGCCTTGGGAGGAGGGGCTGGCCAACTTCGTTCGCCGGACTCGGAATGGGGCGAGACTTTGCGAGCGGCCTCCGCGTGCCCAAATAGGCCGCGGGCACAGCCGCGCCCAAAAATAACCCCCCGAAGGTCGGCGCGCCCAAACCCCCCAGCGGAAAAATGGCCAAAAAACGGGTGGGCTATAGCCTTGGGGGGAGGGGCTAAACAACTTCGTCCGCCGGATTCGGAATGGGTTGAGACTTTGCGAGCGGCCTCCGCGTACCCAAAATAGGCCGCGGGCACAGACGCGCCCAAAAATAAGCCCCGTAAGATCGGCGCGCCCAAACCCCCCGGCGGAAAAATGGCCAAAAA
The DNA here is from genome assembly GCA_030444885.1 of Citrus sp. QX-2021. NCBI lineage: Eukaryota > Viridiplantae > Streptophyta > Magnoliopsida > Sapindales > Rutaceae > Citrus > Citrus sp. QX-2021. The sequence goes on along the minus strand of JAUJEF010000256.1, from coordinate 103,376 downwards.
ACGGATGGGCTATAGCCTTGGGGGGGGGGGCTGGCCAACTTCGTCCGCCGGACTCGGAATGGGGCGAGACTTTGCGAGTGGCCTACGCGTGCCAAAAATAGGCCGCGGGCACAGCCGCGCCCAAAAATAACCGCCCGACGGCCGGCGCGCCCAACCCCCCCAGCAGAAAAATGGCCAAAAAACGGGTGGGCTATGGCCTTGGGAGGGGGGCTGGCCAACTTCGTCCGCCGGACTCGGAATGGCGCTAGAGTTTGCGATGGGCCTCCGTGTGACAAAAATAGGCTACGGGCACCGCCGCGCCCAAAAATAACCACCCGAACGCCGGGGTGCCGAGTTCGTCCAGCGGAAAAAGGCCACAAAAACGGGTGGGCTATAGCCTTGGGGGGTGGGGCTGGCCAACTTCGTCCGCCGGACTCGGAATGGCGCGATACTTTGCGAGGGCCCTCCGTGTGCCAAACATAGGCCGCGGACACAGCCGCGCCCAAAAACAACCGTCTGAAGGCCGGGGCGCCAAGTTCGTCCAGCGGAAAAAGTCCACAAAAACGGGTGGGCTATAGCCTTGGGGGGTGGAGCTGGCCAACTTCGTCCGCCGGACTCGGAATGACGCGAGACTCTGCGAGGGGCCTCCGTGTGCCAAAAATAGGCCGTGGGCATGACCGCGCCCAAAAATAACCGCCCGAAGGCCGGGGCGCCAAGTTCGCCCAGCGGAAAAAGGCCACAAAAACGGGTGGGCTATAGCCTTGGGAGGTGGGGCTGGCCCACTTCGTCCGCCAGATTCGGAATGGCGCGAGACTTTGCGAGGGGCCTCCGTGTGCGAAAAATAGGCCGCGGGCACAGCCGCGCCCAAAAACAACCGTCTGAAGGCCGGGGCGCCAAGTTCGTCCAGCGGAAAAAGTCCACAAAAACGGGTGGGCTATAGCCTTGGGGGGTGGGGCTGGCCAACTTCGTCCGCCGGACTCGGAATGGCGCGAGACTTTGTGAGGGGCCTCCGTGTGCCAAAAATAGGCCGCAGGCACAGCCGCGCCCAAAAATAACTGCCCGAAGGCCGGGGCGCCAAGTTCGTCCAGTGGAGAAAGGCCAAAAAACCGGGTGGGTTATAGCCTTGGCGGGTGGGGCTGGCAAACTTCGTCCGCTGGACTCGGAATGGCGCGATACTTTACGAGGTGCCTCCACGTGCGAAAAATAGGCCGCGGGCACAGCCGCGCCCAAAAACAACCGTCTGAAGGCCGGGGCACCAAGTTCGTCCAGCGAAAAATGTCCACAAAAACGGGTGGGCCATAGCCTTGGGGGGTGGGGGAGGCCCACTTCGTCCGCCGGACTCGGAATGGAGCGAGACTTTGCGAGGGGCCTCCGTGTACCAAAAATAGGACACGGGCACTGCCCCGCCCGAAGGCCGGGGCTCCAAGTTCGTCCAGCGGAAAAAGGCCACAAAAACGGGTGGGCTATATCCTTGGGGGGTGGGGTTGGCCAACTTCGTCCTCCGGACTCGGAATGGCGCGAGACTTTACGAGGGGCCTCCGTATGCCAAAAATAGGCAGCGGGCACAGCCGCGTCCAAAAGTAACCGCCCGAACACCGGGGCGCCAAGTTCGTCCAGCGGAAAAAAGGCCACAAAAACGGGTGGGCTATAGCCTTGCGAGGTGGGGCTGGCCAACTTCGTCCGCCGGGCTCGGAATGGCGCGAGACTTTGCAAGGGGACTCCGTGTGCCAAAAATAGGCCGCGGGAAAAGCCGCGTCCAAAAATAACCACCCGAAGGCCGGGGCGCCAAGCTCGTCCAGCGGAAAAAGGCCACAAAAACGGGTGGGCTATAGCCTTGGGGGGTGGGGCTGGCCCACTTCATCCGCCGGACTCGGAATGGCGCGAGACTTTGCGAGGGGCCTCCGCGTGCCAAAAATAGGCTGTGGGCACAGCCGCGCCCAAAAATAACCGCCTGAAGACCGGGGCGCCAAGTTCGACCAGCGGAAAAAGGCCACAAAAACGGGTGGGCCATAGCCTTGGGGGGTGGGGCTGGCCCACTTCGTCCGCCGGGCTCGGAATGGCGCGAGACTTTACGAGGGGCCTCCGTGTGCCAAAAATAGGCCGCGGGTACAATCGCGCACAAAAATAACCGTCCGAAAGACGGGGCGCCAAGTTCGTCCAGCGGAAAAAGGCCACAAAAACGGGTGGGCTATAGCCTTGGGAGGTTGGGCTGGCCAACTTCGTCCGCCGGACTCGGAATGGCGCGAGACTTTGCGAGGGGCCTCCGTGTGCCAAAAATAGGCTGCGGGCAAAGCCGCGTCCAAAAATAACTGCCCGAAGGCCGGGGCGCCTAGTTCGTCCAGCGGAAAAAGGCCACAAAAACGGGTGGGCTATAGCCTTGGGGGGTGGGGCTGGCCAACTTCGTCCGCCGGACTCGGAATGGCGCGAGAGTTTGTGAGGGGCCTCCGTGTGCCAAAAATAGGCCGCGGGCACAGCCGCGCCCAAAAATAACCTCCCGAAGGCCGGGGCGCCAAGTTCATCTAGCGGAAAAAGGCCACAAAAACGGGTGGGCTATAGCCTTGGGGGGTGGGGCTGGGCCCACTTCGTCCGCCGGACTCGGAATGGCGCGAGACTTTGCGAGGGCTCTACCCGTGCCAAAAATAGGCCGCGGGCACAGCAGCGTCTAAAAATAACCGTCCGAAGGCCGGGGCGCCAAGTTCGTCCAGCGGAAAAAGGCCACAAAAACGGGTGGGCTATAACCTTGGGAGGTTGGGCTGGCCAACTTCGTCCGCCGGACTCGGAATGGCGCGAGACTTTTCGATGGGCCTCCGTGTGCCAAAAATAGGCCGCGGGCACAGCCGCGCCCAAAAATAACCGCCCGAAGGCCGGGGCGCCAAGTTTGTCCGGCGGAAAAAGGCCACAAAAACGGGTGGGCTATAGCCTTGGGAGGATGGGCTGGCCAACTTCGTCCGCCGGACTCGGAATGACGCGAGACTTTACGAGGGGTCTCCGAGTGCCAAAAATAGGCCGCGGACACTGCCGTACCCAAAAATAACCGCCCGAAGGCCAGGGCGCCAAGTTCGTCCAGCGGAAAAAGGCCACAAAAACGGGTGGGATATAGCCTTGGGGGTTGGGCTGGCCCACTTCATTCGCCGGACTCGGAATGGCGCGAGACTTTGCGAGTGGCCTCCGTGTGCCAAAAATAGGCCGCGGGCACAGCCGCGTCAAAAATAACCGCCCGAAGGCTGGGGCGCCAAGTTCGTCCAGCGGAAAAAGGCCACAAAAACGGGTGGCCTATAGCCTTGGGGGGTGGGGCTGGCCAACTTCGTCAGCCGGACTCGGAATGACGCGAGACTTTACGAGGGGTCTCCGAGTGCCAAAAATAGGCCGTGGACACAGCCGTACCAAAAAATAACCGCCCGAAGGCCGGGGCGCCAAGTTCGTCCAGCGGAAAAAGGCCACAAAAACGGGTGGGCCATAGCCTTGGGGGGTGGGGCTGGCCCACTTCGTCCGCCGGACTCGGAATGGCGCGAGACTTTGCGAGGGGCCAACACGTGCCAAAAATAGGCCGCGGGACAGCCGCGTCCAAAAATAACCGCCCGAAGGCCGGGGCGCCAAGTTCGTCCAGCGGAAAAAGGCCACAAAAACGGGTGGGCTATAGCATTGGGAGGTGGGGCTGGCCAACTTCGTACGCCGGACTCGGAATGGCGCGTGACTTTCGATGGGCCTCCGTGTGCCAAAAATAGGCCGCGGGCACAGCCGCGCCCAAAAATAACCGCCCGAAGGCCGGGGCGCCAAGTTCGTCCAGCGGAAAAAGGCCACAAAAACGGGTGGGCCATAGCCTTGGGGGGTGGGGCTGGCCAACTTCGTCCGCCGGACTCGGAATGGCGCGAGACTTTTCGATGCGCCTCCGAGTGCCAAAAATAGGCCGCGGGCACAGCCGCGCCCAAAAATAACCGTCCGAAGGCCGAGGCGCCAAGTTCGTCCAGCGGAAAAAGGCCACAAAAACGGGTAGGCTATAGTCTTGCGGGGTAGGGCTGGCCCACTTCGTCCGCCGGACTCGGAATGGCGCGAGACTTTGCGAGGGGTCTCCGTGTGCCAAAAATAGGCCGCGGGCACAGCCGCATCTAAAAATAACCGCCCGAAGGCCGGGGCGCCAAGTACGTCCAGCGGAAAAAGGCCACAAAAACGGGTGGGCTATAGCCTTGGGAGGTGGGGCTGGCCAACTTCGTACGCCGGACTCGGAATGGCGCGAGTCTTTGCGAGGGGCCTCCGTGTGCCAAAAATAGGCCGCGGACACAGCCGCGCCCAAAAATAACCCCGCGACGGCCGGGGCGCCAAGTTCGTCCAGCGGAAAAAGGCCACAAAAACGGGTGGGCTATAGCCTTGGGAGGTGGGGCTGGCCAACTTCGTCCGCCGGACTCGGAATTGCGCGAGACTTTTCGATGGGCCTCCGTGTACTAAAAATAGGCTGCAGGCACAGCCGCGCCCAAAAATAACCGCCCTAAAGCCAGGGCGCCAAGTTCGCCCAGCGGAAAACGGCCACAAAAACGGGTGGGCTATATCCATGGGGGGTGGGGCTGGCCAACTTCGTCCGCCGGACTCGGAATGGCACGAGACTTTGCGAGGGGCCTCCGTTTGCCAAAAATAGGCCGCGGGCACAGGCGTGCCCAAAAATAATCGCACGAAGGCCGGGGCGCCAAGTTCGTCCAGCGGAAAAAGGCCACAAAAACGGGTGGGCTATAGCCTTGGGGGGTGGGGCTGGCCCACTTCGTCCGCCGGACTCGGAATGGCGCGAGACTTTGCGAGGGGCCTCCCTGTGCCAAAAATAGGCCGCGGGCACAGCCGCGCCCAAATATAACTGCCCGAAGGCCGGGGCGCCAATTTCGTCCAGCGGAAAAAGGCCACAAACACGGGTGGGCTATAGCCTTGGGGGGTGGGGCTGGCCCACTTCGTCCGCCGGACTCGGAATGGCGCGAGACTTTGCGAGGGGCCTCCGTGTGCCAAAAATAGGCCGCGGCCACAGCCGCGCACAAAAATAACCGTCCGAAGGCCGGGGCGCCAAGTTCGTCCAGCGGAAAAAGGCCACAAAAACGGGTGGGCTATAGCCTTGGGGGGTGGGGCTGGCGAACTTCGTCCGCCGGACTCGGAATGGCGCGAGACTTTTCGATGGGCCTCCGTGTGCCAAAAATAGGCCGCGGGCACAGCCGCGCCCAAAAATAACCGTCCGAAGGCCGGGGCGCCAAGTTCGTCCAGCGGAACAAGGCCACAAAAACGGGTGGGCTATAGCCTTGGGGGGTGGGGCTGGCCAACTTCGTACGCCGGACTCGGAATGGCGCGAGTCTTTGCGAGGGGCCTCCGTGTACCAAAAATAGGCCGCGGACACAGCCGCGCCAAAAAATAACCCCGCGACGGCCGGGGCGCCAAGTTCGTCCAGCGGAAAAAGGCCACAAAAACGGGTGGGCTATAGCCTTGGGAGGTGGGGCTGGCCAACTTCGTCCGCCGGACTCGGAATTGCGCGAGACTTTTCGATGGGCCTCCGTGTACTAAAAATAGGCCGCGGGCACAGCCGCGTCCAAAAATAACCGCCCTAAAGCCAGGGCGCCTAGTTCGTCCAGCGGAAAACGGCCACAAAAACGGGTGGGCTATAGCCATGGGGGGTGGGGCTGGCCAACTTCGTCCGCCGGACTCGGAATGGCGCGAGACTTTGCGAGGGGCCTCCGTGTGCCAAAAATAGGCCGCGGGCACAGCCGCGCCCAAAAATAACCGCCCGAAGGCCGGAACGCCAAGTTCGTCCAGCGGAAAAAGGCCACAAACACGGGTGGGCTATAGCCTTGGGGGGTGGGGCTGGCCCACTTCGTCCGCCGGACTCGGAATGGCGCGAGACTTTGCGAGGGGCCTCCGTGTGCCAAAAATAGGCCGCGGACACAGCCGCGCCCAAAAATAACCGCCGAAGGCCGGGGCGCCAAATTCGTCCAGCGGAAAAAGGCCACAAACACGGGTGGGCTATAGTCTTGGGGGGTGGGGCTGGCCCACTTCGTCCGCCGGACTCGGAATGGCGCGAGACTTTGCGAGGGGCCTCCCTGTGCCAAAAATAGGCCGCGGGCACAGCCGCGCCCAAATATAACTGCCCGAAGGCCGGGGCGCCAATTTCGTCCAGCGGAAAAAGGCCACAAACACGGGTGGGCTATAGCCTTGGGGGGTGGGGCTGGCCCACTTCGTCCGCCGGACTCGGAATGGCGCGAGACTTTGCGAGGGGCCTCCGTGTGCCAAAAATAGGCCGCGGCCACAGCCGCGCACGAAAATAACGGGCCGAAGGCCGGTGCGCCAAGTTCGTCCAGCGGAAAAAGGCCACAAAAACGGGTGGGCTATAGCCTTGGGGGGTGGGGCTGGCGCACGTCGTCCGCCGGACTCGGCCTGGCGCGAGACTTTTCGATGGGCCTCCGTGTGCCAAAAAAATAGGCGCGGGCACAGCCGCGCCAAAAATAACCGTCCGAAGGCCGGGGCGCCCAGTTCGTCCAGGTGAACAAGGCCACAAAAACGTGTGGGGTATAGCCTTGGGGGGTGGGGCTGGCCTACTTCGTGCGCCGGACTCGGAATGGTGCGAGACTTTGCGAGGCGCCTCCGTGTTCCAAAAATAGGCCGCGGACACAGCCGCTCCCATTTCGAGCGGAGTTAAGGCCGGGGCGCCAAGTTCGTCCAGCGGAAAGAGGCGACAAAAACGGGTGGGCTATAGCCTTGGGAGGTGGGGCTGGCCAACTTCGTCCGCCCGGACTCGGAATTGCGCGAGACTTTTCGATGGGCCTCCGTGTACTAAAAATAGGCATGGGCACAGCCGCGTCAAAAATAACCGCCCTAAAGCCAGGGCGCCTAGTTTGGCCCAGCGGAAAACGGCCACAAAACGGGTGGGCTATAGCCATGGGGGTGGGGCTGGCCAACTTCGTCCGCCGGACTCGGAATGGCGCGAGACTTTGCGAGGGGCCTCCGTGTGCCAAAAATAGGCCGCGGGCACAGCCGCGCCCAAAAATAACCGCCCGAAGGCCGGAACGCCAAGTTCGTCCAGCGGAAAAAGGCCACAAACACGGGTGGGCTATAGCCTTGGGGGGTGGGGCTGGCCCACTTCGTCCGCCGGACTCGGAATGGCGCGAGACTTTGCGAGGGGCCTCCGTGTGCCAAAAATAGGCCGCGGACACAGCCGCGCCCAAAAATAACCGCCAAAGGCCGGGGCGCCAAATTCGTCCAGCGGAAAAAGGCCACAAACACGGGTGGGCTATAGCCTTGGGGGGTGGGGCTGGCCCACTTCGTCCGCCGGACTCGGAATGGCGCGAGACTTTACGAGGGGCCTCCGTGTGCAAAAAATAGGCCGCGGGCACAGCCGCGCCCAAAAATAACCGTCCGAAGGCCGGGGCGCCTAGTTCGTCCAGCGGAAAAAGGCCAAAAAAACGGGTGGGCTATAGCCTTGGGGGGTGAGGCTGGCGAACTTCGTCCGCCGGACTCGGAATGGCGCGAGACTTTTCGATGGGCCACCGTGTGCCAAAAATAGGCCGCGGGCACAGCCGCGCCCAAAAATAACCGTCCGAAGGCCGGGGCGCCAAGTTCGTCCAGCGGAACAAGGCCACAAAAATGGGTGGGCTATAGCCTTGGGGGGTGGGGCTGGCCAACTTCGTACGCCGGACTCGGAATGGCGCGAGTCTTTGCGAGGGGCCTCCGTGTGCCAAAAATAGGCCGCGGACTCAGCCGCGCCCAAAAATAACCCCGCGACGGCCGGGGCGCCAAGTTCGTCCAGCGGAAAAAGGCCACAAAAACGGGTGGGCTATAGCCTTGGGAGGTGGGGCTGGCCAACATCGTCCGCCGGACTCGGAATTGCGCGAGACTTTTCGATGGGCCTCCGTGTACTAAAACTAGGCCGCGGGAACAGCCGCGCCCAAAAATAACCGCCCTAAAGCCAGGGCGCCAAGTTCGTCCAGCGGAAAACGGCCACAAAAACGGGTGGGCTATAGCCATGGGGGGTGGGGCTGGCCAACTTCGTCCGCCGGACTCAGAATGGCGCGAGACTTTGCGAGGGGCCTCCGTTTGCCAAAAATAGGCCGCGGGCACAGCCGTGCCCAAAAATAACCGCGCGACGGCCGGGGCGCCAAGTTCGTCCAGCGGAAAAATGCCACAAAAACGGGTGGGCTATAGCCTTGGGGGGTGGGGCTGGCCCACTTCGTTCGCCGGACTCGGAATGGCGCGAGACTTTGCGAGGGGCCTCCGTGTGCCAAAAATAGGCCGCGGGCACATCCGCGCCCAAAAATAACAACCCGAAGGCCAGGGCGCCAAATTCGTCCAGCGGAAAAAGGCCACAAACACGGGTGGGCTATAGCCTTGGGGGGAGGGGCTGGCCAACTTCATCCGCCGGACTCGGAATGGAGGGAGACTTTGCGAGGGGCCTCCGTGTGCCAAAAATAGGCAGTGGGCACAGCCGCGCCCAAAAATAACCGCCCGAAGGCCGGGGCGCCAGGTTCGTCCAGCGGAAAAAGGCCACAAAAACGGGTGGGCTATAGCCTTGGGGGGTGGGGCTGGCCCACTTCGTCCGCCGGACTCGGAATGGCGCGAGACTTTGCGAGGGGCCTCCGTGTGCCAAAAATAGGCCGCGGGCACAGCCGCGCCCAAAAATAACCGTCCGAAGGCCGGGGCGCCAAGTTCGTCCAGCGGAAAAAGGCCACAAAAACGGGTGGGCTATAGCCTTGGGGGGTGGGGCTGGCGAACTTCGTCCGCCGGACTCGGAATGGCGCGAGACTTTTCGATGGGCCTCCGTGTGCCAAAAATAGGCCGCGGGCCCAGCCGCGCCCAAAAATAACCGCCCGAATGCCGGGGCGCCAAGTTCGTCCAGCGGAAAAAGGCCACAAAAACGGGTGGGCTATAGTCTTGTGGGGTGGGGCTGGCCCACTTCGTCCGCCGGACTCGGAATGGAGCGAGACTTTGCGAGGGGCCTCCGTGTGCCAAAAATAGGCCGCGGGCACAGCCGCGTCCAAAAATAACAGCGCGACGGCCGGGGCGCCAAGTTCGTCCAGCGGAACAAGGCCACAAAAACGGGTGGGCTATAGCCTTGGGGGGTGGGGCTGGCCAACTTCGTACGCCGGACTCGGAATGGCGCGAGTCTTTGCTAGGGGCCTCAGTGTGCGAAAAAATAGGCCGCGGACACAGCCGCGCCCAAAAATAACCCCGCGACGGCCGGGGCGCCAAGTTCGTCCAGCGGAAAAAGGCCACAAAAACGGGTGGGCTATAGCCTTGGGGGGTGGGGCTGGCGAACTTCGTCCGCCGGACTCGGAATGGCGCGAGACTTTTCGATGGGCCTCCCTGTGCCAAAAATAGGCCGCGGGCACAGCCGCGCCCAAAAATAACCGTCCGAAGGCCGGGGCGCCAAGTTCGTCCAGCGGAACAAGGCCACAAAAATGGGTGGGCTATAGCCTTGGGGGGTGGGGCTGGCCAACTTCGTACGCCTGACTCGGAATGGCGCGAGTCTTTGCGAGGGGCCTCCGTGTGCCAAAAATAGGCCGCGGGCTCAGCCGCGCCCAAAAATAACCCCGCGACGGCCGGGGCGCCAAGTTCGTCCAGCGGAACAAGGCCACAAAAACGGGTGGGCTATAGCCTTGGGAGGTGGGGCTGGCCAACATCGTCCGCCGGACTCGGAATTGCGCGAGACTTTTCGATGGGCCTCCGTGTACTAAAACTAGGCCGCGGGAACAGCCGCGCCCAAAAATAACCGCCCTAAAGCCAGGGCGCCAAGTTCGTCCAGCGGAAAACGGCCACAAAAACGGGTGGGCTATAGCCATGGGGGGTGGGGCTGGCCAACTTCGTCCGCCGGACTCAGAATGGCGCGAGACTTTGCGAGGGGCCTCCGTTTGCCAAAAATAGGCCGCGGGCACAGCCGTGCCCAAAAATAACCGCGCGACGGCCGGGACGCCAAGTTCGTCCAGCGGAAAAAGGCCACAAAAACGGGTGGGCTATAGCCTTGGGGGGTGGGGCTGGCCCACTTCGTTCGCCGGACTCGGAATGGCGCGAGACTTTGCGAGGGGCCTCCGTGTGCCATAAATAGGCCGCGGGCACAGCCGCGCCCAAAAATAACAACCCGAAGGCCAGGGCGCCAAATTCGTCCAGCGGAAAAAGGCCACAAACACGGGTGGGCTATAGCCTTGGTGGGTGGGGCTGGCCCACTTCGTCCGCCGGACTCGGAATGGCGCGATACTTTGCGAGGGGCCTCCGTGTGCCAAAAATAGGCCGCGGGCACAGCCGCGCCCAAAAATAACCGCCCGAAGGCCGGGGCGCCAAGTTCGTCCAGCGGAAAAAGGCCACAAACACGGGTGGGCTATAGCCTTGGGGTGTGGGGCTGGCCCACTTCGTCCGCCGGACTCGGAATGGCGCGAGACTTTGCGAGGGGCCTCCGTGTGCCAAAAATAGGCCGCGGGCACAGCCGCGCCCAAAAATAACCGACCGAAGGCCGGGGCGCCAAGTTCGTCCAGCGGAAAAAGGCCACAAAAACGGGTGGGCTATAGCCTTGGGGGGTGGGGCTGGCGAACTTCGTCCGCCGGACTCGGAATGGCGCGAGACTTTTTGATGGGCCTCCGTGTGCCAAAAATAGGCCGTTGGACCAGCCGCGCCCAAAAATAACCGCCCGAATGCCGGGGCGCCAAGTTCGTCCAGCGGAAAAAGGCCACAAAAACGGGTGGGCTATAGTCTTGTGGGGTGGGGCTGGCCCACTTCGTCCGCCGGACTCGGAATGGAGCGAGACTTTGCGAGGGGCCTCCGTGTGCCAAAAATAGGCCGCGGGCACAGCCGCGTCCAAAAATAACAGCGCGACGGCCGGGGCGCCAAGTTCGTCCAGCGGAACAAGGCCACAAAAACGGGTGGGCTATAGCCTTGGGGGGTGGGCTGGCCAACTTCGTACGCCGGACTCGAAATGGCGCGAGTCTTTGCTAGGGGCCTCAGTGTGCGAACAAATAGGCCGCGGACACAGCCGCGCCCAAAAATAACCCCGCGACGGCCGGGGCGCCAAGTTCGTCCAGCGGAAAAAGGCCACAAAAACGGGTGGGCTATAGCCTTGGGAGGTGGGGCTTGCCAACTTCGTCCGCCGGACTCGGAATGGCGCGAGACTTTGCGAGGGGCCTCCGTTTGCCAAAAATAGGCCGCGGGCACAGCCGTGCCCAAAAATAACTGCCCGAAGGCCGGGGCGCCAAGTTCGTCCAGCGGAAAAAGGCCACAAAAATGGGTGGGCTATAGCCTTGGGGGGTGGGGCTGGCCCACTTCGTCCGCCGGACTCGGAATGGCGCGAGACTTTGCGAGGGGCCTCCGTGTGCCAAAAATAGGCCGCGGGCACAGCCGCGCCCAAAAATAACCGTCCGAAGGCCGGGGCGCCAAGTTCGTCCAGCGGAAAAAGGCCACAAAAACGGGTGGGCTATAGCCTTGGGCGGTGGGGCTGGCGAACTTCGTCCGCCGGACTCGGAATGGCGCGAGACTTTTCGATGGGCCTACGTGTGCCAAAAATAGGCCGCGGGCCCAGCCGCGCCCAAAAATAACCGCCCGAATGCCGGGGCGCCAAGTTCGTCCAGCGGAAAAAGGCCACAAAAACGGGTGGGCTATAGTCTTGTGGGGTGGGGCTGGCCCACTTCGTCCGCCGGACTCGGAATGGAGCGAGACTTTGCGAGGGGCTTCCGTGTGCCAAAAATAGGCCGCGGGCACAGCCGCCTCCAAAAATAACAGCGCGACGGCCGGGGCGCCAAGTTCGTCCAGCGGAACAAGGCCACAAAAACGGGTGGGCTATAGCCTTGGGGGGTGGGGCTGGCCAACTTCGTACGCCGGACTCGGAATGGCGCGAGTCTTTGCTAGGGGCCTCAGTGTGCGAAAAAATAGGCCGCGGACACAGCCGCGCCCAAAAATAACCCCGCGACGGCCGGGGCGCCAAGTTCGTCCAGCGGAAAAAGGCCACAAAAACGGGTGGGCTATAGCCTTGGGGGGTGGGGCTGGCCCACTTCGTCCGCCGGACTCGGAATGGCGCGAGACTTTGCGAGGGGCCTCCGTGTACCAAAAATAAGCGGCGCGCATAGCCGCGCCCAAAAATAACCGCCCGAAGGCCGGGTCGCCAAGTTCGTCCGGCGGAAAAAGGCCACAAAAACGGGTGGGCCATAGCCTTGGGGGGTGGGGCTGGCCTACTTCGTCCGCCGGACTCGGAATGGCGCGAGACTTTGCGAGGGGCCTCCGTGTACTAAAAATAGGCTGCGCGCACAGCCGCGCCCAAAAATAACCGCCCGAAGGCCGGGGCGCCAAGTTCGTCCAGCGGAAAAAGGCCACAAACACGGGTGGGCTATAGCCTTGGGGGGTGGGGCTGGCCCACTTCGTCCGCCGGACTCGGAATGGCGCGAGACTTTGCGATGGGCCTCCGTGTGCCAAAAATAGGCCGCGGGCACAGCCGCGCCCAAAAATAACCGTCCGAAGGCCGGGGCGCCAAGTTCGTCCAGCAGAAAAAGGCCACAAAAATGGGTGGGCTATAGGCTTGGGGGGTGGGGCTGGCGAACTTCGTCCGCCGGACTCGGAATGGCGCGAGACTTTTCGATGGGCCTCCGTGTGCCAAAAATAGGCCGCGGGCACAGCCGTGCCCAAAAATAACCGCCCGAAGGCCGGGGCACCAAGTTCGTCCAGCGGAAAAAGGCCACAAAAACGGGTGGGCTATAGCCTTGGGGGGTGGGGCTGGCCCACTTCGTCCGCCGGACCCGGAATGGCGCGAGACTTTGCGAGGGGCCTCCGTGTGCCAAAAATAGGCCGCGGGCACAGACGCGCCCGAAAATAACCGCCTGAAGGCTAGGGCACCAAGTTCGTCCAGCGGAAAAAGGCACAAAAACGGGTGGGCTATAGCCTTAGGGGGTGGGGCTGGCCAACTTCGTCCGCCGGACTCGGAATGACGTGAGACTTTGCGAGGGGCCTCCATGTGCCAAAAATAGGCCAAGGCCACAGCCGCGCCCAAAAATAACGGCCCGAAAGCCGGGGCGCCAAGTTCGTCCAGCGGAAAACGGCCACAAAAACGGGTGGGCTATAGCCTTGGGGAGTGGGGCTGGCCAACTTCGTACGCCGGACTCGGAAGGGCACTAGTCTTTGCGAGGGGCCTCCGTGTGCCAAAAATAGGCCGCGGGCACAGCCGCGCCCAAAAATAACCGCGCGACGGCCGGGGCGCCAAGTTCGTCCAGCGGAAAAAGGCCACAAAAACGGATGGGCTATAGCCTTGGGAGGTGGGGCTGGCCAACTTCGTACGCCGGACTCGGAATGGCGCGAGACTTTGCGTGGGGCCTCCGTGTGCCAAAAATAGGCCGCGGGCACATCCGCGTCCAAAAATAACCGCCCGAAGGCCGGGGCGCCAAGTTCGTCCAGCGAAAGAAGCCCACAAACACGTGTGGGCTATAGCCTTGGGGGGTGGGGCTGGCCCACTTCGTCCGCCGGACTCGGAATTGCGCGAGACTTTTCGATGGGCGTCCGTGTACTAAAAATAGGCCGCGGGAACAGCCGCGCCCAAAAATAACCGCCCTAAAGCCAGGGCGCCAAGTTCGTCCAGCGGAAAACGGCCACAAAAACGGGTGGGCTATAGCCATGGGGGGTGGGGCTGGCCAACTTCGTCCGCCGGACTCAGAATGGCGCGAGACTTTGCGAGGGGCCTCCGTTTGCAAAAAATAGGCCGCGGGCACCGCCGTGCCCAAAAATAACCGCGCGACGGCCGGGGCGCCAAGTTCGTCCAGCGGAAAAAGGCCACAAAAACGGGTGGGCTATAGCCTTGGGGGGTGGGGCTGGCCCACTTCGTTCGCCGGACTCGGAATGGCGCGAGACTTTGCGAGGGGCCTCCGTGTGCCAAAAATAGGCCGCGGGAACAGTCGCGCCCAAAAATAACAACCCGAAGGCCAGGGCGCCAAGTTCGTCCAGCGGAAAAAGGCCACAAACACGGGTGGGCTATAGCCTTGGGGGGTGGGGCTGGCCCACTTCGTCCGCTGGACTCGGAATGGCACGAGACTTTGCGAGGGGCCTCCGTGTGCCAAAAATATGCCACGGGCACAGCCGCGCCCAAAAATAACCCCCCGAAGGTCGGCGCGCCCAAACAGCCCAGCGGAAAAATGGCCAAAAAACGGGTGGGCTATAGCCTTGGGGGGAGGGGCTGGCCAACTTCGTCCGCCGGACTCGGAATCGGGCGAGACTTTACGAGCGGCCTATGCACTGCCGTGCCCAAAAATAACTGCCCGAAGGCCGGAGCGCCAAGTTCGTCCAGCGGAAAAATGGCCAAAAAATGGGTGGGCTATAGCCTTGGGGGGAGGGGCTGGCCAACTTCGTCCGCCGGACTCGGAATGGGCCGAGACTTTGCAAGCGGCCTCCGCGTGCCAAAAATAGGCCGCAGGCACAGCCGTGCCCAAAAATAACCACCCGAAGGCCGGGGCGCCAAGTTCGTCCAGCGGAAAAATGGCCAAAAAATGGGTGGGCTATAGCCTTGGGGGGAGGGGCTGGCCAACTTCGTCCGCCGGACTCGGAATGGGCCAAGACTTTGCGAGCGGCCTCCGGGTGCCAAAAATAGGCCGCAGGCACAGCCGTGCCCAAAAATAACCGCCCGAAGGCCGGGGCGCCAAGTTCGTCCAGCGGAAAAATGGCAAAAAAACGGGTGGGCTATAGCCTTGGGGGGAGGGGCTGGCCCACTTCGTCCGCCGGCCTCGGAATGGGGCGAGAGTTTGCGAGCGGCCTCCACATGGCAAAAATAGGCCGCGGGCACAGCCACGCCCAAAAATAACCCCCCGATGGTCGGCGCACCCAAACCCCCCAGCGGAAAAATGGCCAAAAAACAGGTGGGCTATAGCCTTGGGGGGAGGGGCTGGCCCACTTCGTCCGCCGGACTCGGAATGGGCCGAGACTTTGCGAGCGGCCTCCGCGTGCCAAAAATATGCCGCGGGCACAGCCGCGCCCAAAAATAACCGCCCGAAGGCCGGGGCGCCAAGTTCGTCCAGCGGAAAAATGGCAAAAAAACGGGTGGGCTATAGCCTTGGGGGGAGGGGCTGGCCAACTTCGTCTGCCGGACTCGGAATGGGGCGAGAGTTTGCGAGCGGCCTCCACGTGCCAAAAATAAGCCGTGGACACAGCCGCGCCCAAAAATAACCCCCCGATGGTCGGCGAACCCAAACCCCCCAGCGGAAAAAATGGCCAAAAAACGGGTGGGCTATAGCCTTGGGGGGAGGGGCTGGCCCACTTCGTCCGCCGGACTCGGAATGGGGCGAGACTTTGCGACCGGCCTCCGGGTGCGAAAAATAGGCCGCGCCCTCAGCCGTGCCCAAAAATAAGAGCCCGAAGGCCGGGGCGCCGAGTTCGTCTAGCGGAAAAATAGCCAAAAAACGGGTGGGCTATAGCCTTTGGGGGAGGGGCTGGCCAACTTCGTCCGCCGGACTCGGAATGGGGCGAGACTTTGTGAGCGGCCTCCGCATGCCAAAAATAACCCCTTGAAGGTCGGCGCGCCCAAACCCCCCAGCGGAAAAATGCCCAAAGAACGGGTGGGCTATAGCCTTCGGGGGAGGGGCTGGCCAACTTCGTCCGCCGGACTCGGAATGGGACGAGACTTTGCGAGCGGCCTCCGCGTACCAAAAAAAGGCCACGGGCACAAACGCGCCCAAAAAAAACAGGCCGAAGGCCGAGGCGCCAAGTTCGTCCAGCGGAAAAATGGCCAAAAAACGGGTGGGCTATAGCCTTGGGGGGAGGGGTTGGCCCACTTCGTCCGCCGGACTCGGAATGGGGCGAGACTTTGCGAGCGGCCTCCGCGTGCCAAAAGTAGGCCGCGGACACAACCGCGCCCAAAAAGAACCGTCCGAAGGCCGGGGCGCCTAGTTCGTCCAACAGAAAAATGGCAAAACAACGGGTGGGCTATAGCCTTGGGGGGAGGGGCTGGCCAACTTCGTCCGCCGGACTCGGAATGGGACGAGAGTTTGCGAGCGGCCTCCGCGTGCCAAAAATAGGCCACGGGCACAGCCGCATCCAAAAATAACCCCCCGAAGGTCGGCGCGCCCAAACCCCCCAGCGGAAAAATGGCCAAAAAACGGGTGGGCTATAGGCTTGGGGGGAGGGGCTGGCCAACTTCGTCCGCCGGACTCGGAATCGGGCGAGACTTTATGAGCGGCCTATGCACTGCCGCGCACAAAAATAACTGCCCGAAGGCCGGAGCGCCAAGTTCGTCCAGCGGAAAAATGGCCAAAAAATGGGTGGGCTATAGCCTTGGGGGGAGGGGCTGGCCAACTTCGTCCGCCGGACTCGGAATGGGCCGAGACTTTGCGAGCGGCCTCCGCGTGCCAAAAATAGGCCGCAGGCACAGCCGTGCCCAAAAATAACCGCCCGAAGGCCGGGGCGCCAAGTTCGTCCAGCGGAAAAATGGCAAAAAAACGGGTGGGCTATAGCCTTGGGGGGAGGGGCTGGCCTACTTCGTCCGCCGGCCTCGGAATGGGGCGAGCGTTTGCGAGCGGCCTCCACATGGCAAAAATAGGCCGCGGGCACAGCCGCGCCCAAAAATAACCCCCCGATGGTCGGCGCACCCAAACCCCCCAGCGGAAAAATGGCCAAAAAACAGGTGGGCTATAGCCTTGGGGGGAGGGGCTGGCCCACTTCGTCCGCCAGACTCGGAATGGGCCGAGACTTTGCGAGCGGCCTCCGCGTGCCAAAAATATGCCGCGGGCACAGCCGCGCCCAAAAATAACCGCCCGAAGGCCGGGGCGCCAAGTTCGTCCAGCGGAAAAATGGCAAAAAAACGGGTGGGCTATAGCCTTGGGGGGAGGGGCTGGCCAACATCGTCTGCCGGACTCGGAATGGGGCAAGAGTTTGCGAGCGGCCTCCACGTGCCAAAAATAAGCCGTGGACACAGCCGCGCCCAAAAATAACCCCCCGATGGTCGGCGAACCCAAACCCACCAGCGGAAAAATGGCCAAAAAACGGGTGGGCTATAGCCTTGGGGGGAGGGGCTGGCCCAATTCGTCCGCCGGACTCGGAATGGGCCGAGACTTTGCGAGTGGCCTCCGCGTGCCAAAAATAGGCCATGGACACAGCCTCGCCTAAAAATAAGAGCCCGAAGGCCGGGGCGCCGAGTTCGTCCAGCGGAAAAATGGCCAAAAAACGGGTGGGCTATAGCCTTGGGGGGAGGGGCTGGCCAACTTCGTCCGCCGGACTCAGAATGGGGTGAGACTTTGCGAGTGGCCGCCGCATGCCAAAAATTACCCCTCGAAGGTCGGCACGCCCAAACCCGCCAGCGGAAAAATGGCCAAAGAACGGGTGGGCTATAGCCTTGGGGGGAGGGGCTGGCCAACTTCGTCCGCCGGACTCGGAATGGGACGAGACTTTGCGAGCGGCCTCCGCGTACCAAAAAAAGGCCGCGGGCACAAACGCGCCCATAAAAAACAGCCCGAAGGCCGAGGCGCCAAGTTCGTCCAGCGGAAAAATGGCCAAAAAACGGGTGGGCTATAGCCTTGGGGGGAGGGGCTGGCCCACTTCGTCCGCCGGACTCGGAATGGGGCGAGACTTTGCGAGCGGCCTCCGCGTGCCAAAAATAGAACGCGGACACAACCGCGCCCAAAAATAACCGTCCGAAGGCCGGGGCGCCTAGTTCGTCCAGAGGAAAAATGGCAAAACAACGGGTGGGCTATAGCCTTGGGGGGAGGGGCTGGCCAACTTCGTCCGCCGGACTCGGAATGGGACGAGATTTTGCGAGCGGCCTCCGCGTGCCAAAAATAGGCCACGGGCACAGCCGCGTCCAAAAATAACCCCCCGAAGGTCGGCGCGCCCAAACCCCCCAGCGGAAAAATGGCCAAAAAACGGGTGGGCTATAGCCTTGGGGGGAGGGGCTGGCCAACTTCGTCCGCCGGACTCGGAATCGGGCGAGACTTTACGAGCGGCCTATGCACTGCCGTGCCCAAAAATAACTGCCCGAAGGCCGGAGCGCCAAGTTCGTCCAGCGGAAAAATGGCCAAAAAATGGGTGGGCTATAGCCTTGGGGGGAGGGGCTGGCCAACTTCGTCCGCCGGACTCGGAATGGGCCGAGACTTTGCGAGCGGCCTCCGCGTGCCAAAAATAGGCCGCAGGCACAGCCGTGCCCAAAAATAACCGCCCGAAGGCCGGGGCGCCATGTTCGTCCAGCGGAAAAATGGCAAAAAAACGGGTGGGCTATAGCCTTGGGGGGAGGGGCTGGCCCACTTCGTCCGCCGGCCTCGGAATGGGGCGAGAGTTTGCGAGCGGTCTCCACATGGCAAAAATAGGCCGCGGGCACAGCCGCGCCCAAAAATAACCCCCCGTTGGTCGGCGCACCCAAACCCCCCAGCGGAAAAATGGCCAAAAAACAGGTGGGCTATAGCCTTGGGGGGAGGGGCTGGCCCACTTCGTCCGCCGGACTCGGAATGGGACGAAACTTTACGAGCGGCCTCTGCGTGCCAAAAAAAGGCCGCGCTTTCAGCCGCGCCCAAAAATAAGAGCCCGAAGGCCGGGGCGCCGAGTTCGTCCAGCGGAAAAATGGCAAAAAAACGGGTGGGCTATAGCCTTGGGGGGAGGGGCTGGCCAACTTCGTCTGCCGGACTCGGAATGGGGCGAGAGTTTGCGAGCGGCCTCCACGTGCCAAAAATAAGCCGTGGACACAGCCGCGCCCAAAAATAACCCCCCGATGGTTGGCGAACCCAAACCCCCCAGCGGAAAAATGGCCAAAAAACGGGTGGGCTATAGCCTTGGGGGGAGGGGCTGGCCCACTTCGTCCGCCGGACTCGGAATGGGGCGAGACTTTGCGACCGGCCTCCGGGTGCGAAAAATAGGCCGCGCCCTCAGCCGCGCCCAAAAATAAGAGCCCGAAGGCCGGGGCGCCGAGTTCGTCCAGCGGAAAAATAGCCAAAAAACGGGTGGGCTATAGCCTTTGGGGGAGGGGCAGGCCAACTTCGTCCGCCGGACTCGGAATGGGGCGAGACTTTGTGAGCGGCCTCCGCATGCCAAAAATAACCCCTTGAAGGTCGGCGCGCCCAAACCCCCCAGCAGAAAAATGGCCAAAGAACGGGTGGGCTATAGCCTTGGGGGGAGGGGCTGGCCAATTTCGTCCGCCGGACTCGGAATGGGACGAGACTTTGCGAGCCGCCTCCGCGTGCAAAAAATAGTCCGCGGGCACAGCCGCGCCCAAAAATAACCGCCCGAAGGCCGGGGCGCCAAGTTCGTCCAGCGGAAAAATGGCCAAAAAACGGGTGGGCTATAGCCTTGGGGGGTGGGGCTGGCCAACTTCGTCCGCCGGACTCGGAATGGGGCGAGACTTTGCGAGCGGCCTCCGGGTGCCAAAAATAGGCCGTGGCACAGCCGCGACCAAAAATAACTGCCCGAAGGCCGGGGCGCCAAGTTCGTCCAGCGGAAAAATGGCCAAAAAACGGGTGGGCTATAGCCTTGCGGGGAGGGGCTGGCCAAATCGTCCGCCGGACTCGGAATGGGCCGAGACTTTGCGAGCGGCCTCCGTGTGCCAAAAATAGGCCACGGGCACAGCCACGTCCAAAAATAACCGCCCGAAGGCCGGGGCGCCAAGTTCGTCCAGCGGAAAAATGGCCAAAAAACGGGTGGGCTATAGCCTTGGGGGGAGGGGCTGGCCAACTTCGTCCGCCGGACTCGGAATGGGGCGAGACTTTGCGAGCGGCCTCCATGTGCCAAAAATAGGCCACGGGCACAGCCGCACCCAAAAATAACCCCCCGATGGTCGGCGCGCCCAAACCCCCCAGCGGAAAAATGGCCAAAACACGGGTGGGCTATAGCCTTGGGGGGAGGGGCTGGCCAATTTCGTCCGCCGGACTCGGAATGGGACGAGACTTTGCGAGCCACCTCCGCGTGCAAAAAATAGTCCACGGGCACAGCCGCGCCCAAAAATAACCGCCCGAAGGCCGGGGCGCCAAGTTCGTCCAGCGGAAAAATGGCCAAAAAACGGGTGGGCTATAGCCTTGGGGGGTGGGGCTGGCCAACTTCGTCCGCCGGACTCGGAATGGGGCGAGACTTTGCGAGCGGCCTCCGGGTGCCAAAAATAGGCCGCGGCACAGCCGCGACCAAAAATAACTGCCCGAAGGCCGGGGCGCCAAGTTCGTCCAGCGGAAAAATGGCCAAAAAACGGGTGGGCTATAGCCTTGCGGGGAGGGGCTGGCCCACTTCGTCCGCCGGACTCGGAATGGGGCGAGACTTTGCGAGCGGCCTCCGGTTGCCAAAAATAGGCCGCGGCACAGCCGCGACCAAAAATAACTGCCCGAAGGCCGGGGCGCCAAGTTCGTCCAGCGGAAAAATAGCCAAAAAACGGGTGGGCTATAGCCTTGGGGGGAGGGGCTCGCCAACTTCGTCCGCCGGACTCGGAATTGGGCGAGACTTTGCGAACGGCCTACACATGCCAAAAATAGGCTGTGAGCACAGCCGCGCCCAAAAATAACCGCCCGAAGGCCGGGGCGCCAAGTTCGTCCAGCGGAAAAATGGCCAAAAAACGGGTGGGCTATAGCCTTGGGGGGAGGGGCTGGCCAACTTCGTCCGCCGGACTCGGAATGGGCCGAGACTTTGGGAGCGGCCTCCGCGTGCCAAAAATAGGCCGCGGGCACAGCCGCACCTAAAAATAACCGACCGAAGGCCGGGGCGCCAAGGTCGTCCAGCGGAAAAATGGCCAAAAAACGGGTGGGCTATAGCCTTGGGGGGAGAGGCTGGCCCACTTCGTCCGCCGGACTCGGAATGGGACGAAACTTTACGAGCGGCCTCTGCGTGCTGTGGGGCCGTGGGCGCAGCCGCGCCCAAAAAAAACCGGCCGAAGGCCGAGGCGCCAAGTTCGTCCAGCGGAAAAATCGCCAAAAACCGGGTGGGCTATTGCCTTGGGGGGAGGGGCTGGCCCACTTCGTCCGCCGGACTCGGAATGGGGCGAGACTTTGCGACCGGCCTCCGGGTGCGAAAAATAGGCCGCGCCCTCAGCCGCGCCCAAAAATAAGAGCCCGAAGGCCGGGGCGCCGAGTTCGTCCAGCGGAAAAATAGCCAAAAAACGGGTGGGCTATAGCCTTTGGGGGAGGGGCTGGCCAACTTCGTCCGCCGTACTCGGAATGGGGCGAGACATTGCGAGCGGCCTCCGCGTGCCAAAAATAGGCCGCGGGCACAGCCGCGTCCAAAAATAACCCCCCGAAGGTCGGCGCGCCCAAACCCCCCAGCGGAAAAATGGCCAAAAAACGGGTGGGCTATAGCCTTGGGGGGAGGGGCTGGCCCACTTCGTCCGCCGGACTCGGAATGGGGAGAGACTTTGCGAGCGGCCTCTGCGTGCCAAAAATAACCACTCGAAGGTCGGCGCGCCCAAAGCCCCCAGCGGAAAAATGGCCAAAGAACGGGTGGGCTATAGCCTTGGGGGGAGGGGCTGGCCAATTTCGTCCGCCGGACTCGGATTGGGACGAGACTTTGCGAGCAGCCTCCGCGTGCAAACAATAGTCCGCGGGCACAGCCGTGCCCAAAAATAACCGCCCGAAGGCCGGGGCGCCAAGGTCAGCCAGCGGAAAAATGGCCAAAAAACAGGTGGGCTATAGCCTTGGGGGGTGGGGCTGGCCAACTTCGTCCACCGGACTCGGAATGGGGCGAGACTTTGCGAACGACCTCCGCGTGCCAAAAATAGGCCGCGGCACAGCCGCGACCAAAAATAACTGCCCGAAGGCCGGGGCGCCAAGTTCGTCCAGCGGAAAAATGGCCAAAAAACGGGTGGGCTATAGCCTTGAGGGGAGGGGCTGGCCAACTTCGTCCGCCGGACTCGGAATGGGCCGAGACCTTGCGAGCGGCCTCCGCGTGCCAAAAATAGGCCGCGGACACAGCCGCGTCCAAAAATAACCGCCCGAAGGCCGGGGCGCCAAGTTCGTCCAGCGGAAAAATGGCCAAAAAACGGGTGGGCTATAGCCTTGCGGGGAGGGGCTGGCCAACTTCATCCGCCGGACTCGGAATGGGCCGAGACTTTGCGAGCGGCCTCCATGTGCCAAAAATAGGGCACGGTCACAGCCGTGCCCAAAAATAACCTCCCGATGGTCAGCGCGCCCAAACCCCCCAGCGGAAAAATGGCAGAAAAACGGGTGGGCTATAGACTTGGGGGGAGGGGCTGGCCCACTTCGTCCGCCGGACTCGAAATGGGGCGAGATTTTACGATAGGCCTCCGCGTGCCAAAAATAGGCCGCGGGCACAGCCGCACCTAAAAATAACCGACCGAAGGCCGGGGCGCCAAGTTCGTCCAGCGGAAAAATGGCCAAAAAACGGGTGGGCTATAGCCTTGGGGGGAGGGGCTGGCCCACTTCGTCCGCCGTACTCGGAATGGAACGAGACTTTACGATCGGCCTACGCGTGCCAAAAATAGGCGCAGGCACAGCCGCGTCAAAAAATAACCGCCCGAAGGCCGGGGCGCCAAGTTCGTCCAGCGGAAAAATGGCCAAAAAACGGGTGGGCTATAGCCTTGGGGGGAGGGGCTGGCCAACTTCGTCCGCCGGACTCGGAATGGGGCGAGACTTTGCGAGCGGCCTCCATGTGCCAAAAATAGGCCACGGGCACAGCCGCGCCCAAAAATAACCCCCCGATGGTCGGCGCCCCCAAACCCCCCAGCGGAAAAATGGCCAAAAAACGGATGGGCTATAGCCTTGGGGGGAGGGGCTGGCCCACTTCGTCCGCCGGACTCGGAATGGGGCTAGACTTTGCGATAGGCCTCCGCGTGCCAAAAATAGACCGCGGGCAAAGCCGCGTCAAAAAATAACCGCCCGAAGGCCGGGGCGCCAAGTTCGTCCAGCGGAAAAATGGCCAAAAAACGGGTGGGCTATAGCCTTGGGGGGAGGGGCTGGCCAACTTCGTCCGCCGGACTCGGAATGGGGCGAGACTTTGCGAGCGGCCTCCGTGTACCAAAAATAGGCCACGGGGACAGCCGAACCCAAAAATAACCGCCCGAAGGTCGGTGCGCCCAAACCCCCCGGCGGAAAAATGGCCAAAAAACAGGTGGGCTATAGCCTTTGGGGGAGGGGCTGGCCCACTTCGTCCGCCGGACTCGGAATGAGGCTAGACTTTGCGAGCGGCCTCCGCGTGACAAAAATAGACCACGAGCACAGCCGCGCCCAAAAATAAACCACCGAAGGCCGGCGCGCCAAGTTCGTCCAGCGGAAAAATGGCCAAAAAACGGGTTGGCTATAGCCTTGGGCGGAGTGGCTGGCCACCTTCGTCCGCCGGGCTCGGAATGGGGAGAGACTTTGCGAGCGGCCTCCGCGTGCCAAAAATAGGACTCGGGCACTGCCGCGCCCAAAAATAACTGCCCGAAGGCCGGGGCACCAAATTCGACCAGCGGAAAAATGGCCAAAAAACGGGTGGGCTATAGCCTTGGTGGGAGGGGTTGGCCCACTTCGTCCGCCGGACTCGGAATGGGGCGAGACTTTGCGAGCGGCCTCCGCGTGCCCAAAATAGGCCGCAGGCACAGCCGCGCCCAAAAATAACCCTCGAAGGTCGGAGCGCCCAAACCCCCCAGCGGAAAAATGGCCAAAAAATGGGTGGGCTACAGGCTTGGGGGGAGGGGCTGGCCGACTTCGTCCGCCGGACTCGGAATGGGGCGATAGTGGTGCGAAAGCCCCCCAGCGGAAAAATGGCCAAAAAACGGGTGGGCTATAGCCTTGGTGGGGGGCGCGGGCGAAGTTCGTCCGCAGGACTCGGAATGGGGTGAGACTTTACGAGGGGCCTCGGGGTGCCAAAAATAAGCCGCGGGCAAAGCCGCGCCCGAAAGATCGTGGTGCCAAAACCCCCCAGCGCAAAAATGACCAAAAAACGGGTGGGCTATAGCCTTGGTGGGGGGCGCGGGAGAAGTTCTTGCGAGGGGCCTCGGGGTGCCAAAAATAAGCCGCAGGCAAAGCCGCGACCAATAATAAGTGCCCGAAGGTCGTGGTGCCAAAACCCCCCAGCGGAAAAATGGCCAAAAAACGGGTGGGCTATAGCCTTGGTGGGGGGCGCGGGCGAAGTTCGTCCGCCGGATTCGGAATGGGGTGAGACTTTGCGAGGGACCTAGGGGTGCCAAAAATAAGCCACGGGCAAAGCCGCGCCCAAAAATAAGTGCCCGAAGATCGTGGTGCCAAAACCCCTCGGCGGAAAAATGGCCAAAAAACGGGTGGGCTGTAGCCTTGGTGGGGAGCGCGGGCGAAGTTCGTCCGCCGGACTCGGAATGGGGCGAGACTTTGCGAGGTGCCTCGGGGTGCCAAAAATAATCCGCGGGCAAAGCCGCGCCCAAAAATAAGCACCCGAAGGTCGTTGTGCCAAAACCCCCCTGCGGAAAAATGGCCAAAAAACGGGTGGGCTATAGCCTTGGTGGGGGGCGCGGGCGAAGTTCGTCCGCCGGACTCGGAATGGGGCGAGACTTTGCGAGGGGCCTCGGGGTGCCAAAAATAAGCCGCGGCCGAAGCCGCGCACAAAAATAAGCACAGGAAGATAGTGGTGCGAAAACCCCCCAGCGGAAAAATGGCCAAAAAACGGGTGGGCTATAGCCTTGGTGGGGGGCGCGGGCGAAGTTCGTCCGCCGGACTCGGAATGGGGCGAGACTTTGCGAGGGACCTCGGGGTGCCAAAAATAATCCGCGGGCAAAGCCGCCCCCAAAAATAAGCACCCGAAGGTCGTGGTGCCAAAACCCCCAGCTGAAAAATGGTCAAAAAACGGGTGGGCTATAGCCTTGGTGGGGGGCGCGGGCAAAGTTCGTCCGCCGGACTCAGAATGGGACGAGACTTTGCGAGGTGCCTCGGGGTGCCAAAAATAAGCTGCGGGAAAAGCCGCGCCCAAAAATAAGCGCCCGAAGGTCGTGGTGCCATAACCCCCCAGCGGAAAAATGGCCAAAAAACGGGTGGGCTATAGCCTTGGTAGGGGCGCGGGCGAAGTTCGTCCGCCGGACTCGGAATGGGGCGAGACTTTACGAGGGGCCTCGGGGTGCCAAAAATAAGCCGCGGACAAAGCCGCGCCCAAAAATAAGCGCCCGAAGGTCGTGGTCCCAAAACCCCCAAGCGGAAAAATGGCCAAAAAACGGGTGGGCGATAGCCTTGGTGGGGGGCGCTGGCGAAGTTCGTCCGCCGGACTCGGAATGGGGCGAGACTTTGCGAGGGGCCTCGGGGTTCCAAAAATAAGCCGCGGGACAAGCCGCGCCCAAAAATAAGCGCCCGAAGGTCGTGGTGCCAAAACCCCCCAGTGGAAAAATGGCCAAAAAACGGGTGGGCTATAGCCTTGGTGAGGGGCGCGGGCGAAGTTCGTCCGCCGGACTAGGAATGGGGCGAGACTTTGCGAGGGCCCTCGGGGTTCCAAAAATAAGCCGTGGGAAAAGCCGCGCCCAAAAATAAGCGCCCGAAGGTCGTGGTGCCAAAACCCCCCAGCGGAAAAATGGCCAAAAAACGGGTGGGCTATAGCCTTGGTGAGGGGCGCGGGCGAAGTTCGTCCGCCGGACTCGGAATGGGGCGAGACTTTGCGAGGGGCCTCGGGGTGCCAAAACTAAGCCGCGTGCAAAGCCGCGCCCAAAAATAAGCGCCCGAAGGTCGTGGTGCCATAACCCCCCAGCGGAAAAATGGCCAAAAAACGAGTGGGCTATAGCCTTGGTAGGGGCGCGGGCGAAGTTCGCCTGCCGGACTCGGAATGGGGCGAGACTTTGCGAGGTGCCTCGGGGTGCCAAAAATACGCCGCGAAAAAAGCCGAGCCCAAAATTAAGCCCCCGAAGATCTTGGTGCCAAAACCCCCCAGCGGAAAAATGGCCAAAAAACGCGTGGGCTATAACCTTGGTGGGGGGCGCGGGCGAAGTTCGTCCGCCGGACTCGGAATGGGGCGAGACTTTGCGAGGGGCCTCGGGGTGCCAAAACTAAGCCGCGTGCAAAGCCGCGCCCAAAAATAAGCGCCCGAAGGTCGTGGTGCCATAACCCCCCAGCGGAAAAATGGCCAAAAAACGGGTGGGCTATAGCCTTGGTGAGGGGCGCGGGCGAAGTTCGTCCGCCGGACTCGGAATGGGGCGAGACTTTGCGAGGGGCCTCGGGGTGCCAAAACTAAGCCGCGTGCAAAGCCGCGCCCAAAAATAAGCGCCCGAAGGTCGTGGTGCCATAACCCCCAGCGGAAAAATGGCCAAAAAACGAGTGGGCTATAGCCTTGGTAGGGGCGCGGGCGAAGTTCGCCTGCCGGACTCGGAATGGGGCGAGACTTTGCGAGGTGCCTCGGGGTGCCAAAAATACGCCGCGAAAAAAGCCGAGCCCAAAATTAAGCCCCCGAAGATCTTGGTGCCAAAACCCCCCAGCGGAAAAATGGCCAAAAAACGCGTGGGCTATAACCTTCGTGGGGGGCGCGGGCGAAGTTCGTCCGCCGGACTCGGAATGGGGCGAGACTTTGCGAGGGGCCTCGGGGTTCCAAAAATAAGCCGCGGGAAAATCCGCGCCCAAAAATAAGCGCCCGAAGGTCGTGGTGCCAAAACCCCCCAGCGGAAAAATGGCCAAAAATCGGGTGGGCTATAGCCTGGGTGAGGGGCGCGATGCGGTTTCGTCCGCCGGACTCGGAATGGGGCGAGACTTTGCGAGGGGCCTCGGGGTGCCAAAAATAAGCCGCGGGAAAAGCCGCGCCCAAAAATAAGCGCCCGAAGATCGTGGTGCCAAAACACCCCAGCGGCAAAATGGCCAAAAAACGGGTGGGCTATAGCCTTGGTGGGGGGCGCGGGCGAAGTTCGTCCGCCGGACTCGGAATGGGGCGAGACTTTGCGAGGGGCCTCGGGGTGCCAAAACTAAGCCGCGTGCAAAGCCGCGCCCAAAAATAAGCGCCCGAAGGTCGTGGTGCCAAAGCCCCCCAGTGGAAAAATGGCCAAAAAACGGGTGGGCTATAGCCTTGGTGAGGGGCGCGGGCGAAGTTCGTCCGCCGGACTCGGAATGGGGCGAGACTTTGCGAGGGCCCTCGGGGTTCCAAAAATAAGCCGCGTGAAAAGCCGCTAAAAAAAAAAGCGCCCGAAGGTCGTGGTGCCAAAACCCCCCAGCGGAAAAATGGCCAAAAAACGAGTGGGCTATAGCCTTGGTGAGGGCGCGGGCGAAGTTCGTCCGCCGGACTCGGAATGGGGCGAGACTTTGCGAGGGGCCTCGGGGTGCCAAAACTAAGCCGCGTGCAAAGCCGCGCCCAAAAATAAGCGCCCGAAGGTCGTGGTGCCAAAACCCCCCAGCGGAAAAATGGCCAAAAAACGGGTGGGCTATAGCCTTGGTGAGGGGCGCGGGCGAAGTTCGTCCGCCGGACTCGGAATGGGGCGAGACTTTGCGAGGGGCCTCGGGGTGCCAAAACTAAGCCGCGTGCAAAGCCGCGCCCAAAAATAAGCGCCCGAAGGTCGTGGTGCCATAACCCCCCAGCGGAAAAATGGCCAAAAAACGAGTGGGCTATAGCCTTGGTAGGGGCGCGGGCGAAGTTCGCCAGCCGGACTCGGAATGGGGCGAGACTTTGCGAGGTGCCTCGGGGTGCCAAAAATACGCCGCGAAAAAAGCCGAGCCCAAAATTAAGCCCCCGAAGATCTTGGTGCCAAAACCCCCCAGCGGAAAAATGGCCAAAAAACGCGTGGGCTATAACCTTCGTGGGGGGCGCGGGCGAAGTTCGTCCGCCGGACTCGGAATGGGGCGAGACTTTGCGAGGGGCCTCGGGGTTCCAAAAATAAGCCGCGGGAAAATCCGCGCCCAAAAATAAGCGCCCGAAGGTCGTGGTGCCAAAACCCCCCAGCGGAAAAATGGCCAAAAAACGGGTGGGCTATAGCCTTGGTGAGGGGCGCGGGCGAAGTTCGTCCGCCGGACTCGGAATGGGGCGAGACTTTGCGAGGGGCCTCGGGGTGCCAAAATAAGCCATGGACAAAGCCGCGCCCAAAAATAAGCGCCCAAGATCGTGGTGCCAAACACCCCAGCGGCAAAATGGCCAAAAACGGGTGGGCTATAGCCTTGGTGGGGGCGCGATGGTTCGTCCGCCTGGACTCGGAATGGGGCGAGACTTTGCGAGGGGCCTCGGGTGCCAAAACTAAGCCGCGGCAAAGCCGCGCCCAAAAATAAGCGCCCGAAGGTCGTGGTGCCAAAACCCCAATGGAAAAAATGGCCAAAAAACGGGTGGGCGATAGCCTTGGTGGGGGGCGCGGGCGAAGATCGTCCGCCGGACTCGGAATGGGGCGAGACTTTGCGAGGGGCTTCGGGGTGCCAAAAATAAGCCGCGGGCAAAGCCGCGCCAAAAAATAAGCACCCGAAGATCGTGGTGCCCAAACCCCCCAGCGGAAAAATGGCCAAAAAAAGAGTGGGCTATAGCCTTGGTGGGGGGCGCGGGCGAAGTTCGTCCGCTGGACTCGGAATGGGGCGAGACTTTGCGAGGGGCCTCGGGTGCCAAAAATAAGACGCGGGCAAAGCCGCGCCCAAAAATAAGCGCCCGAAGGTCGTGGTGCCAAAACCCCCCAGCGGAAAAATGGCCAAAAAATGGGTGGGCTATAGCCTTGGTAGGGCGCGCGCGGTTCGTCCGCTGGACTCGGAATGGGGCGAGACTTTGCGAGGGGCCTCGGGTTCCAAAATAAGCCATGGACAAAGCCGCGCCCAAATATAAGCGCCCGAAGATCGTGGTGCCAAAACACCCCTGCGGCAAAATGGCCAAAAAACGGGTGGGCTATAGCCTTGGTGGGGGGCGCGGGCGAAGTTCGTCCGCCGGACTCGGAATGGGGCGAGACTTTGCGAGGGGTCTCGGGGTGCCAAAACTAAGCCGCGTGCAAAGCCGAGCCCAAAAATAAGCGCCCGAAGGTCGTGGTGCCAAAACCCCCAAGCGGAAAAATGGCCAAAAAACGGGTGGGCGATAGCCTTGGTGGGGGGCGCGGGCGAAGATCGTCCGCCGGACTCGGAATGGGGCGAGACTTTGCGAGGGGCTTCGGGGTGCCAAAAATAAGCCGCGGGCAAAGCCGCGCCAAAAAATAAGCACCCGAAGATCGTGGTGCCCAAACCCCCCAGCGGAAAAATGGCCAAAAAAAGAGTGGGCTATAGCCTTGGTGGGGGGCGCGGGCGAAGTTCGTCCGCTGGACTCGGAATGGGGCGAGACTTTGCGAGGGGCCTCGGGGTGCCAAAACTAAGCCGCGTGCAAAGCCGCGCCCAAAAATAAGCGCCCGAAGGTCGTGGTGCCAAAACCCCCAAGCGGAAAAATGGCCAAAAAACGGGTGGGCGATAGCCTTGGTGGGGGGCGCGGGCGAAGATCGTCCGCCGGACTCGGAATGGGGCGAGACTTTACGAGGGGCCTCGGGGTGCCAAAAATAAGCCACTGGCAAAGCCGCGCCCAAAAATAAGCGCCCGAAGATCGTGGTGCCCAGACCCCCCAGCGGAAAAATGGCCAAAAAAAGGGTGGGCTATAGCCTTGGTGGGGGGCGAGGGCGAAGTTCGTCCGCCGGACTAGGAATGGGGCGAGACTTTGCGAGGGCCCTCGGGGTTCCAAAAATAAGCCGTGGGAAAAGCCGCGCCCAAAAATAAGCGCCCGAAGGTCGTGGTGCCAAAACCCCCCAGCGGAAAAATGGCCAAAAAACGGGTGGGCTATAGCCTTGGTGAGGGGCGCGGGCGAAGTTCGTCCGCCGGACTCGGAATGGGGCGAGACTTTGCGAGGGGCCTCGGGGTGCCAAAAATAAGCCGTGGGCAAAGCCGCGCCCAAAAATAAGCGCCCGAAGATCGTGGTGCCAAAACACCCCAGCGGCAAAATGGCCAAAAAACGGGTGGGCTATAGCCTTGGTGGGGGGCGCGGGCGAAGTTTGTCCGCCGGACTCGGAATGGGGTGAGACTTTGCGAGGGGCCTCGGGGTGCCAAAACTAAGCCGCGTGCAAAGCCGCGCCCAAAAATAAGCGCCCGAAGGTCGTGGTGCCAAAACCCCGAAGCGGAAAAATGGCCAAAAAACGGGTGGGCGATAGCCTTGGTGGGGGGCGCGGGCGAAGTTCGTCCGCCGGACTCGGAATGGGGTGAGACTTTGCGAGGGGCCTCGGGGTTCCAAAAATAAGCCGCGGGAAAAGCCGCGCCCAAAAATAAGCGCCCGAAGGTCGTGGTGCCAAAACCCCCCAGCGGAAAAATGGCCAAAAAACGGGTGGGCTATAGCCTTGGTGAGGGGCGCGGGCGAAGTTCGTCCGCCGGACTCGGAATGGGGCGAGACTTTGGGAGGGGCCTCGGTGTGCCAAAACTAAGCCGCGTGCAAAGCCGCGCCAAAAAATAAGCGCCCAAAGGTCGTGGTGCCAAAACCCCCCAGCGGAAAAATGGCCAAAAAACGGGTGGGCTATAGCCTTGGTGGGGGGCGCGGGCGAAGTTCGTCCGCCGGACTCGTAATGGGGCGAGACTTTGCGAGGGGCCTCGGGGTGCCAAAAATAAGCCGCGGACAAAGCCGCGCCCAAAAATAAGCGCCCGAAGATCGTGGTGCCAAAACCCGCCAGCGGAAAAATGGCCAAAAAACGGGTGGGCTATAGCCTTGGTGGGGGGTGCGGGCGAAGTTCGTCCGCCGGAATCGGAATGGGGCGAGACTTTACGAGGGGCCTCGGGGTGCCAAAAATAAGCCACGGGCAAAGCCGCGCCCAAAAATAAGCGCCCGAAGATCGTCGTGCCCAAACCCCACAGCGGAAAAATGGCCAAAAAACGGGTGGGCTATGTCCTTGGTGGGGGGCGCGGTTGAAGTTCGTCCGCCGGACTCGTAATGGGGCGAGACTTTGCGAGGGGACTCGGGGTGCCAAAAATAAGGTGCGGACAAAGCCGCACCCGAAGGTCGTGGTGCCAAAACTCCCCAGCGGAAATATGGCCAAAAAACGGGTGGGCTATAGCCTTGGTGGGGGGCACGGGCGAAGTTCGTCCGCCGGACTCGTAATGGGGCGAGACTTTGCGAGGGGCCTCTCGGTGCCAAAAATAAGCCGCGGACAAAGCCGCGCCCAAAAATAAGCGCCCGAAGGTCGTGTTGCCAAAACCCCACAGCGGAAAAATGGCCAAAAAACGGGTGGGCTATAGCCTTGGTGGGGGGCGCGGGCGAAGTTTGTCCGCCGGACTCGGAATTGGATGAGACTTTGCGAGGGGCCTCGGGGTGCCAAAAATAAGCCGCGGGCAAAGCCGCATTGAAAAATAAGCGCCTAAATGTCGTGGTGCCAAAACCCCCCGGCGGAAAAATGGCCAAAAACCGGGTGGGCTAGAGCCTTGGTGGGGGGCGCAGGCGAAGTTCGTCCGCGCCACTCGGAATGGGGCGAGACTTTGCGAGGGGCCTCAGGGTGCCAAAATAAGCCGCGGCCAAAGCCGCGCCCAAAAATAAGCGCCCAAAGATCGTGTTGCCAAAACCCCAGCGGAAAAATGGCCAAAAAACGGGTGCGCTATAGCCTTGGTGGGGGGCGCGGGCGAAGTTCGTCCACCGGACTCGTAATGGGGCGAGACTTTGCGAGGGGACTCGGGGTGCCAAAACTAATGCGCGGACAAAGCCGCGCCCAAAAAACAAGCGCCGAAGGCCGTGGTGCCAAAACTCCCAGCGGAAAATGGCCAAAAATGGGTGGGCTATAGCCTTGGTGGGGGCGCGGCGAAGTTCGTCCGCTGAATCGGAATGTGGCGAGACTTTGCGAGGGGCCTCGGGTGCCAAAAATAAGCCAAGGAAAAAGTCGCGCCCAAAAATAAGCGCCAAGATCGTGGTGCCAAAACCCCAGCGGAAAAATGGCCAAAAACGGGTGGGCTATAGCCTTGGTGGGGGCGCGCGGCGAAGTTCGTCCGCCGGGACTCGTAATGGGGCGAGACTTTGCGAGGGGCCTCGGGTTCCAAAAATAAGCCGCGGGAAAATCCGCGCCCAAAAATAAGCGCCCGAAGGTCGTGGTGCCAAAACCCCAGCGGAAAATGGCCAAAAACGGGTGGGCTATAGCCTTGGTGAGGGGCGCGGCGGTTCGTCCGCCTGGACTCGGAATGGGGCGAGACTTTGCGAGGGGCCTCGGGTGCCAAAAATAAGCCGCGGACAAAGCCGCGCCCAAAACTAAGCGCCCGAAGATCGTGGTGCCAAACACCCCAGCGGCAAATGGCCAAAAACGGGTGGGCTATAGCCTTGGTGGGGGCGCGGGCGA
Organism: Citrus sp. QX-2021; assembly: GCA_030444885.1. Classification (NCBI taxonomy): domain Eukaryota; kingdom Viridiplantae; phylum Streptophyta; class Magnoliopsida; order Sapindales; family Rutaceae; genus Citrus; species Citrus sp. QX-2021. The sequence continues at coordinate 71,332 of JAUJEF010000256.1, read as the reverse complement.
GTTCGTCCGCGGACTCGGAATGGGGCGAGACTTTGCGAGGGGCCTCGGGTGCCAAAAATAAGACGCGGGCAAAGCCGCGCCCAAAAATAAGCGCCCGAAGGTCGTGGTGCCAAAACCCCCAAGCGGAAAAATGGCCAAAAAACGGGTGGGCGATAGCCTTGGTGGGGGGCGCGGGCGAAGATCGTCCGCCGGACTCGGAATGGGGCGAGACTTTGCGAGGGGCTTCGGGTGCCAAAATAAGCCGCGGGCAAAGTCGCGCGCCAAAAATAAGCACCCGAAGATCGTGGTGCCCAAACCCCCAGCGGAAAAATGGCCAAAAAAAGTGGGCTATAGCCTTGGTCGGGGGCCCGGCCGAAGTTCGACCCCTGGAGGCGGAATGGGGCTAGAGTTTGCGAGGGCCAACGGGTGCCAAAAATAAGACGCGGGCAAAGCCGCGCCCAAAAATAAGCTCCCGAAGTTCGTGGTGCCAAAACCCCCCAGCGGAAAAATGGCCAAAAAATGTGTGGGCTATAGCCTTGGTAGGGGCGCGGGCGAAGTTCGTCCGCCGGACTCGGAATGGGGCGAGACTTTGCGAGGGGCCTCGGGTGCCAAAATAAGCCATGGACAAAGCCGCGCCCAAAAATAAGCGCCCGAAGATCGTGGTGCCAAAACACCCCTGCGGCAAATGGCCAAAAACGGGGTGGGCTATAGCCTTGGTGGGGGCGCAGGCGAAGTTCGTCCGCCTGGACTCGGAATGGGGCGAGACTTTGCGAGGGGCCTCGGGGTGCCAAAACTAAGCCGCGTGCAAAGCCGCGCCCAAAAATAAGCGCCCGAAGGTCGTGGTGCCAAAACCCCCAAGCGGAAAAATGGCCAAAAAACGGGTGGGCGATAGCCTTGGTGGGGGGCGCGGGCGAAGATCGTCCGCCGGACTCGGAATGGGGCGAGACTTTGCGAGGGGCTTCGGGGTGCCAAAAATAAGCCGCGGGCAAAGCCGCGCCAAAAAATAAGCACCCGAAGATCGTGGTGCCCAAACCCCCCAGCGGAAAAATGGCCAAAAAAAGAGTGGGCTATAGCCTTGGTGGGGGGCGCGGGCGAAGTTCGTCCGCTGGACTCGGAATGGGGCGAGACTTTGCGAGGGGCCTCGGGTGCCAAAAATAAGACGCGGGCAAAGCCGCGCCTAAAATAAGCGCCCAAGGTCGTGGTGCCAAAACCCCAAGCGGAAAAAATGGCCAAAAACGGGTGGGCGATAGCCTTGGTGGGGGGCGCGGGCGAAGATCGTCCGCCGGACTCGGAAAGGGGCGAGACATTACGAGGGGCCTCGGGGTTCCAAAAATAAGCCCCGGGCACAGCCGCGCCCAAAAATAAGCGCCCGAAGATCGTGGTGCCCAGACCCCCAGCGGAAAAATGGCCAAAAAAGGGTGGGCTATAGCCTTGGTGGGGGCGAGGGCGAAGTTCGTCCGCGGACTAGGAATGGGGCGAGACTTTGCGAGGGCCCTCGGGTTCCAAAATAAGCCGTGGGAAAAGCCGCGCCCAAAAATAAGCGCCCGAAGGTCGTGGTGCCAAAACCCCAGCGGAAAATGGCCAAAAACGGGTGGGCTATAGCCTTGGTGAGGGGCGCTGGCGGTTCGTCCGCGGACTCGGAATGGGGCGAGACTTTGCGAGGGGCCTCGGGTGCCAAAAATAAGCCGCGGGCAAAGCCGCGTCCAAAAATAAGCGCCCGAAGATCGTGGTGCCAAAACACCCCAGCGGCAAATGGCCAAAAAACGGGTGGGCTATAGCCTTGGTGGGGGCGCGGGCGAAGTTTGTCCGCCGGACTCGGAATGGGGTGAGACTTTGCGAGGGGCCTCGGGTGCCAAAACTAAGCCAGCGTGCAAAGCCGCGCCCAAAAATAAGCGCCCGAAGGTCGTGGTGCCAAAACCCCGAAGCGGAAAAATGGCCAAAAAACGGGTGGGCGATAGCCTTGGTGGGGGGCGCGGGCGAAGTTCGTCCGCCGGACTCGGAATGGGGTGAGACTTTGCGAGGGGCCTCGGGGTTCCAAAAATAAGCCGCGGGAAAAGCCGCGCCCAAAAATAAGCGCCCGAAGGTCGTGGTGCCAAAACCCCCCAGCGGAAAAATGGCCAAAAAACGGGTGGGCTATAGCCTTGGTGAGGGGCGCGGGCGAAGTTCGTCCGCCGGACTCGGAATGGGGCGAGACTTTGGGAGGGGCCTCGGTGTGCCAAAACTAAGCCGCGTGCAAAGCCGCGCCAAAAAATAAGCGCCCGAAGGTCGTGGTGCCATAACCCCCCAGCGGAAAAATGGCCAAAAAACGAGTGGGCTATAGCCTTGGTAGGGGCGCGGGCGAAGTTCGCCTGCCGGACTCGGAATGGGGCGAGACTTTGCGAGGGGCCTCGGGGTGCCAAAAATAAGCCGCGAAAAAAGCCGCGCCCAAAATTAAGCCCCCGAAGATCTTGGTGCCAAAACCCCCCAGCGGAAAAATGGCCAAAAACGCGTGGCCAAGCCTTGGTGAGGCGCGCGCGGCGGTTCGTCCGCCTGGACTCGGAATGGGGCGAGACTTTGCGAGGGGCCTCGGGGTGCCAAAAATAAGCCGCGGGCAAAGCCGCGCCCAAAAATAAATGCCCGAAGATCGTGGTGCCAAAACACCCCAGCGGCAAAATGGCCAAAAAACGGGTGGGCTAAAGCCTTGGTGGGGGGCGCGGGCGAAGTTCGTCCGCCGGACTCGGAATGGGGCAAGACTTTGCGAGGGGCCTCGGGGTACCAAAACTAAGCCGCATGCAAAGCCGCGCCCAAAAATAAGCGCTCGAAGGTCGTGGTGCCAAAACCCCCAAGCGGAAAAATGGCCAAAAAACGGGTGGGCGATAGCCTTGGTGGGGCGCGCGGGCGAAGATCGTCCGCCGGACTCGGAATGGGGCGAGACTTTGCGAGGGGCTTCGGGGTGCCAAAAATAAGCCGCGGGCAAAGCCGCGCCAAAAAATAAGCACCCGAAGATCGTGGTGCCCAAACCCCCCAGCGGAAAAATGGCCAAAAAAAGAGTGGGCTATAGCCTTGGTGGGGGGCGCGGGCGAAGTTCGTCCGCTGGACTCGGAATGGGGCGAGACTTTGCGAGGGGCCTCGGGTGCCAAAAATAAGCCGCGGGCAAAGCCGCGCCCAAAAATAAGCGCCCGAAGGTCGTGGTGCCAAAACCCCCCAGCGGAAAAATGGCCAAAAAACGGGTGGGCTATAGCCTTGGTGGGGGGCGCGGGCGAAGTTCGTCCGCCGGACTCGGAATGGGGCGAGACTTTACGAGGGGCCTCGGGGTGCCAAAACTAAGCCACGGGCAAAGCCGCGCCCAAAAATAACTGCCCGAAGGTCGTGGTGCCAAAACCCCCCAGCGGAAAAATGGCCAAAAACGGCGGGTGGGCGATAGCCTTGGTGGGGGCGCGGCGAAGATCGTCCGCCGGACTCGGAATGGGGCGAGACTTTACGAGGGGCCTCGGGGTGCCAAAATAAGCCACGGGCAAAGCCGCGCCCAAAAATAAGCGCCCGAAGATCGTGGTGCCCAGACCCCCCAGCGGAAAAATGGCCAAAAAAAGGGTGGGCTATAGCCTTGGTGGGGCGAGGCGAAGTTCGTCCGCTGGACTCGGAATGGGGCAAGACTTTGCGAGGGGCCTCGGGTGCCAAAAATAAGCCGCGGGCAAAGCCGCGCTAAAAATAAGCGCCCAAAGGTCGTGGTGCCAAAACCCCAGCGGAAAAATGGCCAAAAACGGGTGGGCTATAGCCTTGGTGGGGGCGCGCTGGCGAAGTCGTCCGCCCGGACTCGTAATGGGGCGAGACTTTGTGAGGGGCCTCGGGGTGCCAAAAATAAGCCGCGGACAAAGCCGCGCCCAGAAATGAGCGCCCAAGATCGTGGTGCCAAACCCGCCAGCGGAAAAATGGCCAAAAACGGGTGGGCTATAGCCTTGGTGGGGGTGCGTGCGAGTTCGTCCGCTTGAATCGGAATGGGGCGAGACTTTACGAGGGGCCTCGGGTGCCAAAAATAAGCCACGGGCAAAGCCGCGCCAAAAATAAGCGCCCAAGATCGTCAGTGCCCAAACCCGACAGCTGAAAAATGGCCAAAAATCGTGTGGGCTTTGTGCTTGGTGGGGGGCGGTGTTGTAGTTCGTTCGCCGGACTCGTAATGGGGCGAGACTTTGCGAGGGGACTCGGGGTGCCAAAAATAAGGTGCGGACAAAGCCGCACCCGAAGGTCGTGGTGCCAAAACTCCCCAGCGGAAATATGGCCAAAAAACGGGTGGGCTATAGCCTTGGTGGGGGGCACGGGCGAAGTTCGTCCGCCGGACTCGTAATGGGGCGAGACTTTGCGAGGGGCCTCTCGGTGCCAAAAATAAGCCGCGGACAAAGCCGCGCCCAAAAATAAGCGCCCGAAGGTCGTGTTGCCAAAACCCCACAGCGGAAAAATGGCCAAAAAACGGGTGGGCTATAGCCTTGGTGGGGGGCGCGGGCGAAGTTTGTCCGCCGGACTCGGAATTGGATGAGACTTTGCGAGGGGCCTCGGGGTGCCAAAAATAAGCCGCGGGCAAAGCCGCATTGAAAAATAAGCGCCTAAATGTCGTGGTGCCAAAACCCCCCGGCGGAAAAATGGCCAAAAACCGGGTGGGCTAGAGCCTTGGTGGGGGGCGCAGGCGAAGTTCGTCCGCGCCACTCGGAATGGGGCGAGACTTTGCGAGGGTCCTCAGGGTGCCAAAAATAAGCCGTGGCCAAAGCCGCGCCCAAAAATAAGCGCCCAAAGATCGTGGTGCCAAAACCCCCCAGCGGAAAAATGGCCAAAAAACGGGTGGGCTATAGCCTTGGTGGGGGGCGCGGGCGAAGTTCGTCCACCGGACTCGTAATGGGGCGAGACTTTGCGAGGGGACTCGGGGTGCCAAAACTAATGCGCGGACAAAGCCGCGCCCAAAAACAAGCGCCCGAAGGCCGTGGTGCCAAAACTCCCCAGCGGAAAAATGGCCAAAAAATGGGTGGGCTATAGCCTTGGTGGGGGGCGCGGGCGAAGTTCGTCCGCCGGAATCGGAATGTGGCGAGACTTTGCGAGGGGCCTCGGGGTGCCAAAAATAAGCCGCGGAAAAAGTCGCGCCCAAAAATAAGCGCCCGAAGATCGTGGTGCCAAAACCCCCCAGCGGAAAAATGGCCAAAAAACGGGTGGGCTATAGCCTTGGTGGGGGGCGCGGGCGAAGTTCGTCCGCCGGACTCGTAATGGGGCGAGACTTTGCGAGGGGCCTCGGGGTGCCAAAAATAAGCCGCGGAAAAAGCCGTGCCCAAAAATAAGCGCCCGAAGATCGTGGTGCCAAAACCCCCCAGCGGAAAAATGGCCAAAAAACGGGTGGGCTATAGCCTTGGTGGGGGGCGCGGGCGAAGTTCGTCCACCGGACTCGTATTGGGGCGAGACTTTGCTAGGGGCCTCGGGGTGCCAAAAATAAGCCGCGGACAAAGCCACACCCAAAAATAAGCGCCCGAAGATCGTGGTGCCAAAACCCCCCAGCGGAAAAATGGCCAAAAAACGGGTGGGCTATAGCCTTAGTGGGGGGCGCAGGCGAAGTTCGTCCGCCGGACTCGGAATGCGGCGAGACTTTGTGAGGGGCCTCGGGGTGCCAAAAATAAGCCGCGGACAAAGCCGCGCCCAAAGGTCGTGGTACCAAAACCCTCCAGCGGAAAAATGGCCAAAAAACGGGTGGGCTATATCCTTGGTGGGGGGCGCGGTTGAAGTTCGTCCGCCGGACTCGTAATGGGGCGAGACTTTGCGAGGGGACTCGGGGTGCCAAAAATAAGGTGCGGACAAAGCCGCACCCGAAGGTCGTGGTGCCAAAACCCCCCAGCGGAAAAATGGCCAAAAGCCGGGTGGGCTATAGGCTTGGTGGGGGGCGCGGGCGAAGTTCGTCCGCCGGACTCGGAATGGGGCGAGACATTACGAGGGGCCTCGGGGTGCCAAAAATAAGCCCCGGGCAAAGCCGCGCCCAATAATAAGCGCCCGAAGGTCGTGGTGCCAAAACCCCTCGGCAGAAAAATGGCCAAAAAACGGGTGGGCTATAGCCTTTGTGGGGAGCGCGGGCGAAGTTCGTCCGCCGGACTCGGAATGGGGCGAAACTTTGCGAGGGGCCTCGGGGTACCAAAAATAAGCCGCGGGCAAAGCTGCGCCCAAAAATAAGCACCCGAAGGTCACAGTGCCAAAACCCCCCTGCTGAAAAATGGCCAAAAAACGGGTGGGCTATAGCCTTGGTGGGGGGCGCGGGCGAAGTTCGTCCGCTGGACTTGGAATGAGGCGAGACTTTGCGAGGGGCGTTGGGGTGTCAAAAATAAGCCGCGGGTAAAGCCGCGCCCGAAGATCGTGGTGCCAAAACCCCCCAGCGGAAAAATGGCCAAAAAACGGGTGGGCTATAGCCTTGGTGGGGGGCGCGGGCGAAGTTCGTCCGCCGGACTCGGAATGGGGCGAGACTTCGCTTGGCGCCTCCGTGTGCCAAAAATAGGCCGCGGGCACAACCGTACCCAAAAATACCCTCCCGAAGGCCGGGGCGCCAAGTTCGTCCAGCGGAAAAAGGCCACAAAAACGGGTGGGCTATAGCGTTGGGTGGTGGGGCTGGCCCACTTCGTCCGCCGGACTCGGAATGGCGCGAGACTTTGCGAGGCACCTCCGTGTGCCAAAAATAGGCCGCGGGCATAGTGGCGTCCAAAAATACCCACCCGAAGGCCGGGGCGCCAAGTTTGTCCAGCGGAAAAAGGCCACAAAAATTGGTGGGCTATAGCCTTGGGGGGTGGGGCTGGCCAACTTCATCCGCCGGACTCGGAATGGCGCGAGACTTTGCGAGGCACCTCCGTGTGCCAAAAATAGGCCACGGGCTCAGCCGCGCCCAAAAATACCAGGCCGAAGGCCGGGTCGCCAAGTTCGTCCAGCGGACAAAGGCCACAAAAACGGGTGGGCTATAGCCTTGGGGTGTGGGGCTGGCGCACTTCGTCCGCCGCACTCGGAATGGCGCGAGACTTTGCGAAGCGCCTCTGTGCCAAAAATAGGCCGCGGCCTCAGCCGCCCCAAAAATACCCGCCGTTAGGCCGGGGCGCTAATTTCGTCCAGCGGTAAAAGGCCACAAAAACGGGTGGGCTAAAGCCTTGGGGGGTGGGGCTGGCCAACTTCGTCCTCCGCACTCGGAATGGTGCGAGACTTTGCGAGGCGCCTCCGTGTGCCAAAAATAGGCCGCGGGCACAGCGCGCCCAAAAATACCCGCCCGAAGGCCGCGGGCACAGCCTAGTTCGTCTAGCGGTAAAAGGCCACAAAAACGGGTGGGCTATAGCCTTGGGGGGTGGGGCTGACCAACTTCGTCTGCCGGACTCGGAATGGCGCGAGACTTTGCGAGGGGCCTACGTGTGCCAAAAATAGGCCGCGGGCACAGTCGCACCCAAAAATACCCGCCCGAAGGCCGGGGCGTCAAGTTCGTCCAGCAGAAAAAGGCCACAAAAACCGGTGGGCTATAGCCTTGGGGGGTGGGGCTGGCCCACTTCGTCCGCCGGACTCGAATGGCGCGAGACTTTGTGAGGGGCCTCCGTGTGCCAAAAATAGGCGCGGACACAGCCGCACCCAAAATACCCGCCCGCAGTCCGGGGCGCCATGTTCGTCCAGCTGAAAAAGGCCACAAAAACGGGTGGGATATAGGCTTGGGGGGTGGGGCTGGACAACTTCGTCCGCGCGACTCGGAATGGCGGGAGAGATTGCGAGGCACCTCCGTGTGCCAAAAATAGGTCATGGGGCACAGCTTCGCCCAAAAAATACCCGCCCGAAGGCCGGGCGCCAAGTTCGTCCAGCGGATAAAGGACACAATAAAGGGTGGGCTATAGCCATGGAAGGTGGGGCTGGCCAACTTCGTCCGCCGGACTCGGAATGGCGTGAGAATTTGCGAGGCGCCTCCGTGTGCCAAAAATAGGCCGCGGGCACAGCCGCGCCCAAAAATACCCGCCCGACGTCCGGGGCGCCAAGTTCGTCCAGCGGAAAACGCCACAAAACGGGTGGGCTAGAGCCTTGGTCGGTGGGGCTGGCCAACTTCATCCGCCGGACTCGGAATGGCGCGAGACTTGGCGAGGCACCTCCGTGTGCCAAAAATATGCCGCGGGCATAGCCGCGCCCAAAAATACCCGCCCGACATCCGGGGCGCCATGTTCGTCCAGCGGAAAAAGGCCACAAAAACGGGTGGGCTATAGCCTTGGGGGGTGGGGCTGGCCAACTTCGTCCGCCGCACTCGGAATGGCGCGAGACTTTGCGAGGCGCCTCCGTGTGCCAAAAATAGGCCGCGGGCACAGCCGCGCCCAAAAATAACCGCCCGAAGGCCGGGGCGCCAACTTCGTCCAGCGGAAAAAGGCCACAAGAACGGGTGGGCTATAGCATTGGGGGGTGGGGCCGGCCCACTTCGTCCGCCGGACTCGGAATGGCTCGAGACTTTGCGAGGTGCCTCCGTGTGATAAAAATAGGCCGCGGGCACAGCCACGCCCAAAAAATACCTGCCCGAAGGCCGGGGCGCCAAGTTCGTCCAGCGGAAAAAGGCCACAAAAACGGGTGGGCTATAGCCTTGGGGGGTGGGGCTGGCCAACTTCGTCCGCCGGACTCAGAATGGCTCGAGACTTTGCGAGGCGTCTACGTGTACCAAAAATAGGCAGCGGGCACAGCCGCGCCCAAAAATACCCGCCCGAAGGCCGGGGCGCCAAGTTCGTCCAGCGGAAAAAGGCCACAAAAATGGGTGGGCAATAGCCTTGGGGGGTGGGGCTGGCAAACTTCATCCGCCGGACTCGGAATGGCGCGAGACTCTGCGAGGCACCTCCGTGTCCCAAAACTAGGCCGCGGGCACAGCCGCACCCAAAACTACCCTCCCGATGGCCGGGGCGCCAAGTTCGTACAGCGGAAAAAGGGCATAAAAACGGGTGGGCTATAGCCTTGGGGGGTGGGGCTGGCCAACTTCGTCCGCCGGACCCGGAATGGCGCGAGACTTTGGGAGGCGCCTCCGTGTGCCAAAAATAGGCCGCGGGCACAGCCGCGCCCAAAATTACCCTCCCGAAGGCCGGGGCGCCAAGTTCGTCCAGCGGTAAAAGGCCACAAAAACGGGTGGGCTATAGCCTCGGGGGGTGGGGCTGTCCCACTTTGTCCGCCGGACTTGGAATGGCGCGAGACTTTGCGAGGGGCCTCCGTGTGACAAAAATAGGCCGCGGACACAGCCACGCCCAAAAATAACCACCCGAAGGCCGGGGCGCCAAGTTCGTCCAGCGGAAAAAGGCCACAAAAACGGGTGGGCTATAGCCATGGAAGGTGGGGCTGGCCAACTTCGTCCGCCGGACTCGGAATGGCGTGAGAATTTGCGAGGCGCCTCCGTGTGCCAAAAATAGGCCGCGGGCACAGCCGCGCCCAAAAATACCCGCCCGAAGGCCGGGGCGCCAAGTTCGTCCAGCGGAAAACGGCCACAAAAACGGGTGGGCTAGAGCCTTGGGGGGTGGGGCTGGCCAACTTCGTCCGCCGGACTCGGAATGGTGCGAGACTTGGCGAGGCACCTCCGTGTGCCAAAAATATGCCGCGGGCATAGCCGCGCCCAAAAATACCCGCCCGACATCCGGGGCGCCATGTTCGTCCAGCGGAAAAAGGCCACAAAAACGGGTGGGCTATAGCCTTGGGGGGTGGGGCTGGCCCACTTCGTCCGCCGCACTCGGAATGGCGCGAGACTTTGCGAGGCGCCTCCGTGTGCCAAAAATAGGCCGCGGGCACAGCCGCGCCCAAAAATAACCGCCCGAAGGCCGGGGCGCCAACTTCGTCCAGCGGAAAAAGGCCACAAGAACGGGTGGGCTATAGCATTGGGGGGTGGGGCCGGCCCACTTCGTCCGCCGGACTCGGAATGGCTCGAGACTTTGCGAGGTGCCTCCGTGTGACAAAAATAGGCCGCGGGCACAGCCACGCCCAAAAAATACCTGCCCGAAGGCCGGGGCGCCAAGTTCGTCCAGCGGAAAAAGGCCACAAAAACGGGTGGGCTATAGCCTTGGGGGGTGGGGCTGGCCAACTTCGTCCGCCGGACTCAGAATGACTCGAGACTTTGCGAGGCGTCTACGTGTACCAAAAATAGGCAGCGGGCACAGCCTCGTCCAAAAATACCCGCCCGAAGGCCGGGGCGCCAAGTTCGTCCAGCGGTAAAATTCCACAAAACCGGGTGGGCTATAGCCTTGCGGGGTGGGGCTGGCCAACTTCGTCCGCCGGACTCGGAATGCCGAGAGACTTTGTGAGGCGCCTCCGTGTGCCAAAACTAGGCAGCGGAAACAGCCGCGCCCAAAAATACCCGCCCGAAGGCCGGGGCGCCAAGTTCGTCCAGCGGAAAAAGGCCACAAAAATGGGTGGGCAATAGCCTTGGGGGGTGGGGCTGGCAAACTTCATCCGCCGGACTCGGAATGGCGCGAGACTCTGCGAGGCACCTCCGTGTCCCAAAACTAGGCCGCGGGCACAGACGCACCCAAAACTACCCTCCCGATGGCCGGGGCGCCAAGTTCGTACAGCGGAAAAAGGGCATAAAAACGGGTGGGCTATAGCCTTGGGGGGTGGGGCTGGCCAACTTCGTCCGCCGGACCCGGAATGGCGCGAGACTTTGGGAGGCGCCTCCGTGTGCCAAAAATAGGCCGCGGGCACAGCCGCGCCCAAAATTACCCTCCCGAAGGCCGGGGCGCCAAGTTCGTCCAGCGGTAAAAGGCCACAAAAACGGGTGGGCTATAGCCTCGGGGGGTGGGGCTGTCCCACTTTGTCCGCCGGACTTGGAATGGCGCGAGACTTTGCGAGGGGCCTCCGTGTGACAAAAATAGGCCGCGGACACAGCCACGCCCAAAAATAACCACCCGAAGGCCGGGGCGCCAACTTCGTCCAGCGGAAAAAGGCCACAAAAACGGGTGGGTAATAGCCTTGGGGGGTGGGGCTGGCCGACTTCGTCCGCCGGACTCGGAATGGCGCGAGACTTTGCGAGGGGCCTCCGTGTGTGAAAAATAGGCTGCAGACACAGCCGCGCCCAAAAATAACTGCCCGAAGGCCGGGGCGCCAAGTTCGTCCAGCGAAAAAAGGCCACAAAAACGGGTGGGCTATAGCCTTGGGGGGTGGGGCTTGCCAACTTCGTCCGCCGGACTCGGAATGGGGAGAGACTTTACGACGGCCCTCCGTTTTCCAAAAATAGGCTGCGGGCACAGCCGCAATCAAAAATAACCGCCCGACGGCCGGGGCGCCAAGTTCGTCCCGCGGAAAAAGGCCACAAAAACGGGTGGGCTATAGCCTTGGGGGGTGGGGCTGGCCAACTTAGTCCGCCGGACTCAGAATGGCGCGAGACTTTGCGAGGGGCCTCCGTGTGCCAAAAATAGGCCGCGGGCACAGCCGCGCCCAAAAATAACCGCCCGAAGGCCGGGGCGCCAAGTTCGTCCAGTGGAAAAAGACCACAAAAACGGGTTGGCTATAGCCTTGGGGGGTGCGGCTGGCCAACTTCGTCCGCCGGACTCGGAATGGCTCGAGACATTGCGAGGCGCCTCCGTGTGACAAAAATAGACCACGGGCACAGCCGCGCCCAAAAATACCTGCCCGAAGGCCTGGGCGCCAAGTTCGTCCAGCGGAAAAGGGCCACAAAAACGGGTGGGCTATAGCCTTGGGGGGTGGGGCTGGCCCACTTCGTCCGCCGGACTCGGAATGGCTCGAGACTTTGCGAGGTGCCTCCGTGTGACAAAAATAGGCCGCGGGCACAGCCGTGCCCAAAAAATACCTGCCCGAAGGCCGGGGCGCCAAGTTCGTCCAGCGGAAAAAGGCCACAAAAACGGGTGGGCTATAGCCTTGGGGGGTGGGGCTGGCCAACTTCGTCCGCCGGACTCGGAATGGCTCGAGACTTTTTGAGGCGTCTACGTGTGCCAAAAATAGGCAGCGGGCACAGCCGCATCCAAAAATACCCGCCCGAAGGCCGGGGCGCCAAGTTCGTCCAGCGGTAAAAGTCCACAAAACCGGGTGGGCTATAGCCTTGCGGGGTGGGGCTGGCCAACTTCGTCCGGCAGACTCGGAATGCCGCGAGACTTTGCGAGGCGCCTCCGTGTACCAAAACTAGGCCGCGGACACAGCCGCGCCCAAAAATACCCGCCCGAAGGCCGAGGTGCCAAGTTCGTCCAGCGGAAAAAGGGCATAAAAAAGGGTGGGCTATAGCCTTGGGGGGTGGGGCTGGCCAACTTCGTCCGCCGGACTCGGAATGGCGCGAGACTCTGCGAGGCGCCTCCGTGTCCCAAAACTAGGCCGCGGGCACAGTCGCACCCAAAACTACCCTCCCGATGGCCGGGGCGCCAAGTTCGTCCTGCGGAAAAAGGGCATAAAAAGGGTGGGCTATAGCCTTGGGGGTGGGGCTGGCCAACTCTGGTCCGCTCGGACCCGAATGGCGCGAGACTTTTGGAGGCGCCTCCGTGTGCCAAAAATAGGCCGCGGGCACAGCCGCGCCCAAAATTACCCTCCCGAAGGCCGGGGCGCCAAGTTCGTCCAGCGGTAAAAGGCCACAAAAACGGGTGGGCTATAGCCTTGGAGGGTGGGGCCGGCCGACTTCGTCCGCCGGACTCGGAATGGCGCGAGACTTTGCGAGGCACCTCCGTGTGCAAAATATAGGCCACAGACACAGCCGCGCCCAAAAATACCCGCCCGAAGGCCGGGGCGCCAAGTTCGTCCAGCGGAAAAAGGCCACAAAAACGGGTGGGCTATAGCCTTGTGGGGTGGGGCTGGCCAACTTCGTCCGCCGGACTCGGAATGGCACGAAACTTTGCGAGGCGCCTCCGTGTGCCAAAAATAGGCCGCGGTCACAGCCGCGCCCAAAAATACCCGCCCGAAGGCCACGGCGCGAAGTTCGTCCAGCAGAAAAAGGCCACAAAAACGGGTGGGCTATAGCCTTGGGGGGTGGGGCTGGCCAAGTTCGTCCACCGGACTCGGAATGCGGCCAGACTTTGCGAGGGGCCTCCGTGTACCAAAAATTGGCCGCGGGCACTGCCGTACCCAAAAATAAGCGCCCAAAGGTCCGGTCCCCAAGTTCGTCCTCGGTAAAAATGCCCAAAAAACGGGTGGGCTATAACCTTGGGGGGAGGGGCTGGCCAAGTTCGTCTGCCGGACTCGGAATGGGGCCAGACTTTGCGAGGGGCCTCCGTGTGCCAAAAATAGGCACCGGGCTCAGCCGCACCCGAAGGTCCGGTCCCCATGTTTGTCCGCCGTAAAAATGCCCAAAAAACGGGTGGGCTATAGCCTTGGGGGGAGGAGCTGGCCAAGTTCGTCCGCCGGACTCGGAATGGGGTTAGACATTGCGAGGGGCCTCGTGTGCCAAAAATAGGCATCGGCCACAGCCGCGCCCAAAAATAAGCGCCTGAAGGTCCTGTCCCCATGTTCGTCCGCCGTAAAAATGCCCAAAAAACGGGTGGGCAATGGCCTTGGGTGGTGGGGCTGGCCAAGTTCGTCCGCCGGACTCGGAATGGGGCCAGACTTTGTGAGGGGCCTCTGTGTGCCAAAACTAGGTCGTGGTCACAGCCGCGCCCAAAAATAGGCGCCCGAAGGACCCGTCCCCAAGTTCGTCCGCCGCAAAAATGCCCAAAAAAAGGGTGGGCTATAGCCTTGGGGGGAGGGGCTGGCCAAGTTCGTCCGCCGGACTCGGAATGGGGCCAGACTTTGCGAGGGGCCTCCTTGTATCAAAAATAGGCCGCGGACACAGCCGCGCCCAAAAATAAGCGCCCGAAGGTCCGGTCCCCAAATTCGTCCGCCGCAAAAATGCCCAAAAAACGGGTGGGCTATAGCCATGGGGGGAGGGGCTGGCCAAGTTCGTCCGCCAGACTCGGAATGGGGCTAGACATTGCGAGGGGCCTCCGTGTGCCAAATAAAGGCCGCGGGCACAGCCGCACCCAAAAATAAGTGCCCGAAGGTCCCGTCCCGAAGTTCGTCCGCAGCAAAAATGCCCAAAAAACGGGTGGGCTATAGCCTTGGTTGGAGGGGCTGGCCAAGTTCGTCCGCCGGACTCGGAATGGGGCCAGACTTTGCGAGGGGCCTCCGTGTGCCAAAAATAGGCCACGGGCACAGCCGTGACCAAAAATAAGTGCCCGAAGGTTCGGTCCCCAAGTTCGCCCGCCGCAAAAATGCACAAAAAATGGGTGGGCTATAGGCTTGGGGGGAGGGGATGGCCAATTTCGTCCGCCGGACTCGGAATGGGGCCAGACATTGCGAGGGGCCTCCGCGTCCCAAAACTAGGCCGCGGGCACAGCCGCGCCCAAAAATAAGTGCCCGATGGTCCGGTCCCCAATTTCGTCCGCCACAAAAATGCCCAAAAAACGGGTGGGCTATAGCCTTGGGGGGAGGGGCTGGCCAAGTTCGTCCGCCGGACTCGGAATGGGGCCAGACTTTGTAAGGGACCTACGTGTGCCAAAAATAGGTCACGGCCACAGCCGCGTCCAAAAATAAGTCCCCGAAGGTCTGGTCCCCAAGTTCGTCCGCCACAAAAATTTCCAAAAAACGGGTGGGCTATAGCCTTGGGGGGAGGTGCTGGCCAAGTTCGTCCGCCGGAATCGGAATGGGGCCAGACATTGTGAGGGGCCTCCGTGTGCCAAAAATAGGCCGCGGGCACAGCCGCGCCCAAAAATAAGCGCCCGAAGGTCCGGTCCCCAAGTTCATCCCCCGCAAAAATGCCCAAAAAACGGGTGGGCTATAGCCTTGAGGGGAGGGGCTGGCCAAGTTCGTCCGCCGGACTCGTAATGGGGCCAGACTTTACGAGGATTCTCTATGTGCCAAAAATAGGCCGTGGGCACAGCCGCGATGAAAAATAAACGCCCGAAAGTCCGGCCCCCAAGTTCGTCCACCGCAAAAATTCCCAAAAAATGGGTGGGCTATAGCCTTGGGGGGAGGGGCTGGCCAAGTTCGTCTGCCGGACTCGGAATGGGGCTAGACTTTGCGAGGGGCCTCCGTGTGCCAAAAATAGGCCGCGGGCACAGCGGTACCCTAAAATATGTGCCCGAAGGTCCGGTCCCAAAGTTCGTCCGCCGCAAAAATGCCCAAAAACCGGGTGGGCTATAGCCTTGGGGGGGGGGGATGGCCAAGTTCGTCCGCCGGACTCGGAATGGGGCCAGACTTTGCGAGGGGCCTCCGTACGCCAAAAATTGGCCGCGGGCACAGCCGCGCCCAAAAATATGTGCCCGAAGGTGCGGTCCCCAAGTTCGTCCGCCGCAAAAATGCCCAAAAAACAGGTGGGCTATAGCCTTGGGGGGAGGGGCTGGCCAAGTTCGTCCGCCGGACTCGGAATGGGGCTAGACTTTGCGAGGGGCCTCCGTGTGCCAAAAATAGGCCGCGGGCACAGCTGTGCCCAAAAATAAGCGCCCGAAGGTCCGGTCCCCAAGTTCGTCCTCCGCAAAAATGCCCAAAAAACGGGTGGGCTATAGCCTTGGGGGGACGGGCTGGCCATGATCGTCCGCGGGGCTCGGAATGGGGCCAGACTTTGCGAGGGGCCTCTGTGTGCCATAAATATGCCGTGGGCATAGCCACGACCAAAAATAAGCGCCCGATGGTCTGGTCCCCATGTTCGTCCGCCGCAAAAATGCCCAAAAACGGGTGGGCTATAGCCTTGGGGGGAGGGGCTGGCCAAGTTCGTCCGCCGGGATCAGAATGGGGCCAGACTTTGCGAGGGGCCTCCGTGTGCCAAAAATATGCCGCGGACATAGCCATACCCAAAAATAAGCGCCCGATGGTCCGGTCCCCAAGTTCGTCCGCCGCAAAAATGCCAAAAAACGGGTGGGCTATAGCCTTGGGGGGAGGGGCTGGCCAAGTTCGTCCGCCGGACATGGAAAGGGGCCAGACTTTGCGAGGGGCCTCCGTGTACCAAAAATAGGCCGCGGGCACAGCCGCGCCCAAAAATAAGCACCCGAAGGTCCGGTCCCCAAGTTCATCCCCCGCAAAAATGCCCAAAAAACGGGTGGGCTATAGCCTTTAGGGGAGGGGCTGGCCAAGTTCGTCCGCCGGACTCGTAATGGGGCCAGACTTTGCGAGGATCCTCCATGTGCCAAAAATAGGCCGTGGGCACAGCCGCGACCAAAAATAAGCGCCCGAAAGTCCGGCCCCCAAGTTCGTCCACCGCAAAAATTCCCAAAAAATGGGTGGGCTATAGCCTTGGGGGGAGGGGCTGGCCAAGTTCGTCCGCCGGACTCGGAATGGGGCTAGACTTTTCGAGGGGCCTCCGTGTGTGCTGGGAATAGGCCGCGGGCACAGCGGCACCCAAAAATATGTGCCCGAAGGTCCGGCCCCCAAGTTCGTCCGCCGCAAAAATGCCCAAAAAACAGGTGGGCTATAGCCTTGGGGCGTGGTGCTGGCCAAGTTCGTCCGCCGGACTCGGAATGGGGCCAGACTTTACGAGGGGCCTCCTTGTGCCAAAAATAGGCCTCGGGCACAGCCGCGCCCAAAAATAACCGCCCGAAGGCCGGGGCGCCAAATTCGTCCAGCGGAAAAAGGCCAGAAAAACTGGTGGTCTATAGCCTTGGGGGGTGGGGCTGGCCCACTTCGTTCGCCGGACTCGGAATGGCGCGAGACTTTTCGAGGGGCCTCCGTATGCCAAAATTAGTCCGCGGGCACAGTTGCGTCCAAAAATAACCGCCCCAAGGCCTGGGCACCAAATTCGTCCAGCAGAAAAAGGCCACAAAAACGGGTGCGCTACAGCCTTGGGGGGTTGGGCTGGCCGTCTTCGTCCGCCGGACTCGTAATGGCGCGAGACTTTATGAGGGGCATCCGTGTGTGAAAAATAGGCCGCGGGCACAACCGCACCCAAAAATAACCACCCGAAGGCCGGGGCGCCAAGTTCGTCCAGCGAAAAAAGGCCACAAAAACGGGTGGGCTATAGCCTTGGGGGGTGGGGCTGGCCAACTTCGTCCGCCGGACTCGGAATGGTGCAAGAATTTGTGAGGGGCCTCCGTGTGCCAAAAATAGGCTGCGGGCACAGACGCGGCCAAAAATAACCGCCCAAAGGCCGGGGCGCCAAGTTTGTCCAGCGGAAAAAGGCCACAAAAACGGGTGGGCTATAGCCTTGGGGAGTGGGGCTGGCCAAGTTCGTCCGCCGGACTCGGAATGGCGCGAGACTTTACGAGGGGCCTCCGTATGCCAAAAATAGGCCGCGGCACAGCCGTGCCCAAAAATAGCCGCCCAAAGGCCGGGGCGCCAAGTTCGTCCATCGGAAAAAGGCCCCAAAAACGGTTGGGCAATAGCCTTGGGGGGTGGGGCTGGCCAACTTCGTCCGCCGGACTCGGATTGGCGCGAGACTTTGCGAGGGGCCTTCGTATGCCAAAATTAGGCCGTACGCACAGCCGCTCCCAAAAATAACAGCCCGAAGGCCGGGGCGCCGAGCTCGTCCAGCGGAAAAGGGCCACAAAAACGAGTGGGCTATAGCCTTGGGAGGTGGGGCTTGCGAACTTCGTCCACCGGACTTTGAATCCTGCGAGACATTGCGCCGGCTCTCCGTGTGCCAAAAATAGGCCGTTGGCACAGCCGCGCCCAAAAATAACCGCCCGAAGGCCGGGGCGCCAAGTTCGTCCAGCGGAAAAAGGCCACAAAAACGGGCGGGCTATAGCCTTGGGATGTGGGGCTGGCCCACTTCGTCCGCCGGACTCGGAATGGTGCGAGAATTTAGGAGGGTCCTCCGTGTGCCAAAAATAGGCCGCGGGCACAGCCGCGCAAAAAAATAACCGCCCGAAGGCCGGGGCGCCAAGTTCGTCCAGCGGAAAAAGGCCACAAAAACGGGCGGGCTATAGCCTTGGGATGTGGGGCTGGCCCACTTCGTCCGCCGGACTCAGAATGGTGCGAGACTTTGCGAGGGGCCTCAGTGTGCCAAAAATAGGCCGCGGGGACAGCCGCGCCCAAAAAAAACCGCCCGAAGGCCGGGGCGCCAAGTTCGTCCATTGGAAAAAGGCCCCAAAAACGGTTGGGCAATAGCCTTGGGGGGTGGGGCTGGCCAACTTCGTCCGCCGGACTCGGATTGGCGCGAGACTTTGCGACGGGCCTCCGTATGCCAAAATTAGGCCGTGGGCACAGCCGCTCCCAAAAATAACAGCCCGAAGGCCGGGGCGCCGAGCTCATCCAGCGGAAAAGGGCCACAAAAACGAGTGGGCTATAGCCTTGGGAGGTGGGGCTTGCGAACATAGTCCACCGGACTTGGAATGGTGCGAGACATTGCGAGGGGCCTCCGTGTGCCAAAAATAGGCCGCGGGCACAGCCGCGTCCAAAAATACCCGCCCGAAGGCCGGGGCGCCAAGTTCGTCCAGCGGAAAAAGGCCACAAAAACGTGTGGGCTATAGCCTTGGGGGGTGGGGCTGGCCAAGTTCGTCTGCCGGACTCGGAATGGGCCGAGACTTTGCGAGCGGCCTCCGTGTGCCAAAAATAGGCCGTGGGCACAGCCGCGAAGAAATATAACCACCCGAAGGCTGGGGTGCCAAGTTCGTCCAGCGGAAAAGGGGCACAAAAACGGGTGGGCTATAGCCTTGGGGGTGGGGCTGGCCAAGTTCGACCGCCGGACTCGGAATGGGGCGTGACTTTGCGAGCGGCCTCCGTGTGCGAAAAATAGGCCGTGGGCACTGCCGCACCCAAAAATAACTGTCCGAAGGCAGGGGCGCCAAGTTCGTCCAGCGGAAAAAGGCCACAAAAACGGGTCGGCTATAGCCTTGGGCGTTGTGGATGGCCAAGTTCGTCCGCCGGACTCGGAATGGGGCGAGACTTTGCGATTGGCCTCCGTTTGACAAAAATAGGCCGGGGCACAGCCGCGCCCAAAAATAACCGCCCGAAGGCCGGGGCGCCAAGTTCGTCCAAGGAAAAAAGGCCACAAAAACGGGTGGGCTATAGCCTTGGGGGGTGGGGCTGGCCAAGTTCGTCCGCCAGACTCGTAATGGGACCAGACTTTGCCATCGGCCTCCGTGTGCCAAAAATAGGCCGCGCGCACAGTCACGCCCGAAAATAACCGCCCGAAGGCCGGGGCGCCAAAGTTCGTCCAGCGGAAAAAGGCCACAAAACGGGTGGGCTATAGCCTTGGGGGGTGGTTCTGGCCAAGTTCGTCCGCCGGACACGGAATGGGGCGAGACTTTACGAGCGGCTTCCGTGTACCAAAAATAGGTCACGGGCACAGCCGCACCAGAAAATAACAGCCCGAAGGCCGGGGCGCCAAGTTCGTCCAGCGAAAAAAGGCCACAAAAACGGGTGGGCTATAGCCTTGGGGGGTGGGGCTGGCCAACTTCGTCCGCCGGACTCGGAATGGAGCAAGAATTTAAGAGGGGCCTCCGTGTGCCAAAAAGGCTGTGGGCACAGCCGCACCATAAAATAACAGCCCGAAGGCCGGGGCGCCAAGTTCGTCCAGCGTAAAAAGGCCACAAAAACGGGTGGGCTATAGCCTTGGGGAGTGGGGCTGGCCAAGTTCGTCCGCCGGACTCGGAATGGCGCGAGACTTTACGAGGGGCCTCCGTATGCCAAAAATAGGCCGCGGGCACAGCCGTGCCCAAAAATAGCCGCCCAAAGGTCGGGGCGCCAAGTTCGTCCATCGGAAAAAGGCCCCAAAAACGGTTGGGCAATAGCCTTGGGGGGTGGGGCTGGCCAACTTCGTCCGCCGGACTCGGATTGGCGCGAGACTTTGCGAGGGGACTACGTATGCCAAAATTAGGCCGTACGCACAGCCGCTCCCAAAAATAACAGCCCGAAGGCCGGGGCGCCGAGCTCGTCCAGCGGAAAAGGGCCACAAAAACGAGTGGGCTATAGCCTTGGGAGGTGGGGCTTGCGAACTTCGTCCACCGGACTTGGAATGGTGCGAGACTTTGCGAGGGGTCTCCGTGTGCCAAAAATAGGCCGTTGGCACAGCCATGCCCAAAAATAACCGCCCGAAGGCCGGGGCGCCAAGTTCGTCCAGCGGAAAAAGGCCACAAAAACGGGTGGGCTATAGCCTTGGGGGGTGGGGCTGGCCAACTTCGTCCGGCGGACTCGGAATGGTGCGAGAATTTGTGAGGGGCCTCCGTGTGCCAAAAATAGGCTGCGGGCACAGCCGCGGCCAAAAATAACCTCCAGAAGGCCGGGGCGCCAAGTTCGTCCAGCGGAAAAAGGCCCCAAAACGGGTGGGCTATAGCCTTGGGAGTGGGGCTGGCCAAGTTCGTCCGCCAGACTCGGAATGGCGCGAGACTTTACGAGGGCCTCCGTATGCCAAAATAAGCCGCGGGCACAGCCGTGCCTAAAATAACCTCCCGAAGGCCGGGGCGCCAAGTTCGTCCATCGGAAAAAGGCCCCAAAAACTGTTGGGCAATAGGCTTGGGGTGTGGGGCTGGCCAACTTCGTCCGCCGGACTCGGATTGGCGCGAGACTTTGCGACGGGCCTCCGTATGCCAAAATTAGGCCGTGGGCACAGCCGCTCCCGAAAATAACAGCCCGAAGGCCGGGGCGCCGAGCTCATCCAGCGGAAATGGGCCACAAAAACGAGTGGGCTATAGCCTTGGGAGCTGGGGCTTGCGAACATAGTCCACCGGACTTGGAATGGTGCGAGACATTGCGAGGGGCCTCCGTGTGCCAAAATAGGTCATGGGCACAGCCGCGTCTAAAAATACCCGCCCGAAGGCCGGGGCGCCAAGTTCGTCCAGCGGAAAAAGGCCACAAAAACGTGTGGGCTATAGCCTTGGAAGTGGGGCTGGCCAAGTTCGTCTGCCGGACTCGGAATGGGCCGAGACTTTGCGAGCGGCCTCCGTGTGCCAAAAATAGGCCGTGGGCACAGCCGCACACAAAAATAACAAACCGAAGGCAGGGGAGCCAAGTTCGTCCAGCGGAAAAAGGCCACAAAAACGTGTGGGCTATAGCCTTGGGGGGTGGGGCTGGCCAAGTTCGTCTGCCGGACTCGGAATGGGCCGAGACTTTGCGAGCGGCCTCCGTGTGCGAAAAATAGGCCGTGGGCACTGCCGCACCCAAAAATAACTGTCCGAAGGCAGGGGCGCCAAGTTCGTCCAGCGGAAAAAGGCCACAAAAACGGGTCGGCTATAGCCTTGGGCGTTGTGGATGGCCAAGTTCGTCCGCCGGACTCGGAATGGGGCGAGACTTTGCGATTGGCCTCCGTTTGACAAAAATAGGCCGGGGCACAGCCGCGCCCAAAAATAACCGCCCGAAGGCCGGGCGCCAAGTTCGTCCAGGGAAAAAAGGCCACAAAAACGGTGGGCTATAGCCTTGGGGGTGGGCTGGCCAAGTTCGTCCGCCGACTCGTAATGGGCCGAGACTTTGCCATCGGCCTCCGTGTGCCAAAAATAGGCCGCGCGCACAGTCACGCCCGAAAATAACCGCCCGAAGGCCGGGCGCCAAAGTTCGTCCCAGCGGAAAAAGGCCACAAAAACGGGTGGGCTATAGCCTTGGGGGGTGGTTCTGGCCAAGTTCGTCCGCCGGACACGGAATGGGGCGAGACTTTACGAGCGGCTTCCGTGTACCAAAAATAGGTCACGGGCACAGCCGCACCAGAAAATAACAGCCCGAAGGCCGGGG
Source organism: Citrus sp. QX-2021 (assembly GCA_030444885.1). NCBI lineage: Eukaryota > Viridiplantae > Streptophyta > Magnoliopsida > Sapindales > Rutaceae > Citrus > Citrus sp. QX-2021. The sequence goes on along the minus strand of JAUJEF010000256.1, from coordinate 49,825 downwards.
CGCCAAGTTCGTCCAGCGAAAAAAGGCCACAAAAACGGGTGGGCTATAGCCTTGGGGGTGGGGCTGGCCAACTTCGTCCGCCGGACTAGTAATGGTGCTAGAATTTGTGAGGGGCCTCCGTGTGCCAAAAATAGGCTGTGGGCACAGCCGCGGCCAAAAATAACCGCCCAAAGGCCGGGGCGCCAAGTTTGTCCAGCGGAAAAAGGCCACAAAAACGGGTGGGCTATAGCCTTGGGGAGTGGGGCTGGCCAAGTTCGTCCGCCGGACTCGGAATGGCGCGAGACTTTACGAGGGGCCTCCGTATGCCAAAAATAGGCCGCGGGCACAGCCGTGCCCAAAAATAGCCGCCCAAAGGTCGGGGCGCCAAGTTCGTCCATCGGAAAAAGGCCCCAAAAACGGTTGGGCAATAGCCTTGGGGGGTGGGGCTGGCCAACTTCGTCCGCCGGACTCGGATTGGCGCGAGACTTTGCGAGGGGCCTTCGTATGCCAAAATTAGGCCGTACGCACAGCCGCTCCCAAAAATAACAGCCCGAAGGCCGGGGCGCCGAGCTCGTCCAGCGGAAAAGGGCCACAAAAACGAGTGGGCTATAGCCTTGGGAGGTGGGGCTTGCGAACTTCGTCCACCGGACTTGGAATGGTGCGAGACTTTGCGAGGGGTCTCCGTGTGCCAAAAATAGGCCGTTGGCACAGCCATGCCCAAAAATAACCGCCCGAAGGCCGGGGCGCCAAGTTCGTCCAGCGGAAAAAGGCCACAAAAACGGGTGGGCTATAGCCTTGGGGGGTGGGGCTGGCCAACTTCGTCCGGCGGACTCGGAATGGTGTGAGAATTTGTGAGGGGCCTCCGTGTGCCAAAAATAGGCTGCGGGCACAGCCGCGGCCAAAAATAACCTCCAGAAGGCCGGGGCGCCAAGTTCGTCCAGCGGAAAAAGGCCACAAAAACGGGTGGGCTATAGCCTTGGGGAGTGGGGCTGGCCAAGTTCGTCCGCCAGACTCGGAATGGCGCGAGACTTTACGAGGGGCCTCCGTATGCCAAAAATAAGCCGCGGGCACAGCCGTGCCCAAAAATAACCGCCCGAAGGCCGGGGCGCCAAGTTCGTCCATCGGAAAAAGGCCCCAAAAACGGTTGGGCAATAGCCTTGGGGGGTGGGGCTGGCCAACTTCGTCCGCCGGACTCGGATTGGCGCGAGACTTTGCGACGGGCCTCCGTATGCCAAAATTAGGCCGTGGGCACAGCCGCTCCCAAAAATAACAGCCCGAAGGCCGGGGCGCCGAGCTCATCCAGCGGAAAAGGGCCACAAAAACGAGTGGGCTATAGCCTTGGGAGGTGGGGCTTGCGAACATAGTCCACCGGACTTGGAATGGTGCGAGACATTGCGAGGGGCCTCCGTGTGCCAAAAATAGGCCGCGGGCACAGCCGCGTCCAAAAATACCCGCCCGAAGGCCGGGGCGCCAAGTTCGTCCAGCGGAAAAAGGCCACAAAAACGTGTGGGCTATAGCCTTGGGGGGTGGGGCTGGCCAAGTTCGTCTGCCGGACTCGGAATGGGCCGAGACTTTGCGAGCGGCCTCCGTGTGCCAAAATTAGGCCGTGGGCACAGCCGCGAAGAAATTTACCCCCCCGACGGCGGGGGTGCCACGTCCGCCCCGCGTAAAAGGGGCACAAAACCGGGTGGGCTATAGCCTGGGGGGTGGGGCTGGCCAAGTTCGACCGCCGGACTCGGAATGGGGCGTGACTTTGCGAGCGGCCTCCGTGTGCGAAAAATAGGCCGTGGGCACTGCCGCACCCAAAAATAACTGTCCGAAGGCAGGGGCGCCAAGTTCGTCCAGCGGAAAAAGGCCACAGAACGGGTCGGCTATAGCCTTGGGCGTTGTGGATGGCTGTTAAATCCGCCGGACTCGGAATGGGGCGAGACTTTGCGATTGGCCTCCGTTTGACAAAAATAGGCGGGGCACAGCCGCGCCCAAAAATAACCGCCCGAAGGCCGGGCGCCAAGTCTCGTCCAAGGAAAAAGGCCACAAAACGGGTGGGCTATAGCCTTGGGGGTGGGGCTGGCCAAGTTCGACCGCCAGACTCGTAATGGGACCAGACTTTGCCATCGGCCTCCGTGTGCCAAAAATAGGCCGCGCGCACAGTCACGCCCGAAAATAACCGCCCGAAGGCCGGGGCGCCAAAGTTCGTCCAGCGGAAAAAGGCCACAAAACGGGTGGGCTATAGCCTTGGGGGGTGGTTCTGGCCAAGTTCGTCCGCCGGACACGGAATGGGGCGAGACTTTACGAGCGGCTTCCGTGTACCAAAAATAGGTCACGGGCACAGCCGCACCAGAAAATAACAGCCCGAAGGCCGGGGCGCCAAGTTCGTCCAGCGAAAAAAGGCCACAAAAACGGGTGGGCTATAGCCTTGGGGGGTGGGGCTGGCCAACTTCGTCCGCCGGACTCGGAATGGTGCAAGAATTTGTGAGGGGCCTCCGTATGCCAAAAATAGGCCGCGGGCACAGCCGTGCCCAAAAATAGCCGCCCAAAGGTCGGGGCGCCAAGTTCGTCCATCGGAAAAAGGCCCCAAAAACGGTTGGGCAATAGCCTTGGGGGGTGGGGCTGGCCAACTTCGTCCGCCGGACTCGGATTGGCGCGAGACTTTGCGAGGGGCCTTCGTATGCCAAAATTAGGCCGTACGCACAGCCGCTCCCAAAAATAACAGCCCGAAGGCCGGGGCGCCGAGCTCGTCCAGCGGAAAAGGGCCACAAAAACGAGTGGGCTATAGCCTTGGGAGGTGGGGCTTGCGAACTTCGTCCACCGGACTTGGAATGGTGCGAGACTTTGCGAGGGGTCTCCGTGTGCCAAAAATAGGCCGTTGGCACAGCCATGCCCAAAAATAACCGCCCGAAGGCCGGGGCGCCAAGTTCGTCCAGCGGAAAAAGGCCACAAAAACGGGTGGGCTATAGCCTTGGGGGGTGGGGCTGGCCATCTCCGTCCGGCGGACTCGGACGTGTGCGAGAATTTGTGAGGGGACTCCGTGTGCCAAAAATAGGCTGCGGGCACAGCCGCGGCCAAAAATAACCTCCAGAAGGCCGGGCGCCAAGTTCGTCCAGCGGAAAAAGGCCACAAAACCGGGTGGGCTATAGCCTTGGGGGGTGGGGCTGGCCAAGTTCGTCCGCCAGACTCGGAATGGAGCGAGACTTTACGAGGGGCCTCCGTATGCCAAAAATAAGCCGCGGGCACAGCCGTGCCTAAAAATAACCGCCCGAAGGCCGGGCGCCAAGTTCGTCCCCATCGGAAAAAGGCCCCAAAACGGTTGGGCAATAGCCTTGGGGGTGGGCTGGCCAACTTCGTCCGCCGGACTCGGATTGGCGCGAGACTTTGCGACGGGCCTCCGTATGCCAAAATTAGGCCGTGGGCACAGCCGCTCCCAAAAATAACAGCCCGAAGGCCGGGGCGCCGAGCTCATCCAGCGGAAAAGGGCCACAAAAACGAGTGGGCTATAGCCTTGGGGGGTGGGGCTGGCCAAGTTCGTCGGCCGGACTAGGAATGGGCCGAGACTTTGCGACGGGCCTCCGTATGCCAAAATTAGGCCGTGGGCACAGCCGCTCCCAAAAATAACAGCCCGAAGGCCGGGGCGCCAAGTTCGTCCAGCGGAAAAAGGCCACAAAAACGTGTGGGCTATAGCCTTGGGGGGTGGGGCTGGCCAAGTTCGTCTGCCGGACTCGGAATGGGCCGAGACTTTGCGAGCGGCCTCCGTGTGCCAAAAATAGGACTAGGCAAAAGCCGCGACGAAATATAACCACCCGAATGCAGTGGTGCCAAGTTCGTCCAGCGGAAAAGGGGCACAAAAACGGGTGGGCTATAGCCTTGGGGGTGGGGCTGGCCAAGTTCGACCGCCGGACTCGGAATGGGGCGTGACTTTGTGAGCGGCCTCCGTGTGCGAAAAATAGGCCGTGGGCACTGCCGCACCCAAAAATAACTGTCCGAAGGCAGGGGCGCCAAGTTCGTCCAGCGGAAAAAGGCCACAAAAACGGGTCGGCTAAAGCCTTGGGCGTTGTGGATGGCCAAGTTCGTACCCAGGACTCGGACTGATGCGATACTTTGCGATTGGACTCAGTTTGACAAAATAGGCCGGGCACAGCCGTGCCCAAAAATAACCGCCCGAAGGCCGGGGCGCCAAGTTCGTCCAAGGAAAAAGGCCACAAAAACGGGTGGGCTATAGCCTTGGGGGGTGGGGCTGGCCAAGTTCGTCCGCCAGACTCGTAATGGGACCAGACTTTGCCATCGGCCTCCGTGTGCCAAAAATAGGCCGCGCGCACAGTCACGCCCGAAAATAACCGCCCGAAGGCCGGGGCGCCAAAGTTCGTCCAGCGGAAAAAGGCCACAAAACGGGTGGGCTATAGCCTTGGGGGGTGGTTCTGGCCAAGTTCGTCCGCCGGACACGGAATGGGGCGAGACTTTACGAGCGGCTTCCGTGTACCAAAAATAGGTCACGGGCACAGCCGCACCAGAAAATAACAGCCCGAAGGCCGGGGCGCCAAGTTCGTCCAGCGAAAAAAGGCCACAAAAACGGGTGGGCTATAGCCTTGGGGGGTGGGGCTGGCCAACTTCGTCCGCCGGACTCGGAATGGTGCAAGAATTTGTGAGGGGCCTCCGTGTGCCAAAAATAGGCTGTGGGCACAGCCGCGGCCAAAAATAACCGCCCAAAGGCCGGGGCGCCAAGTTTGTCCAGCGGAAAAAGGCCACAAAAACGGGTGGGCTATAGCCTTGGGGAGTGGGGCTGGCCAAGTTCGTCCGCCGGACTCGGAATGGCGCGAGACTTTACGAGGGGCCTCCGTATGCCAAAAATAGGCCGCGGGCACAGCCGTGCCCAAAAATAGCCGCCCAAAGGTCGGGGCGCCAAGTTCGTCCATCGGAAAAAGGCCCCAAAAACGGTTGGGCAATAGCCTTGGGGGGTGGGGCTGGCCAACTTCGTCCGCCGGACTCGGATTGGCGCGAGACTTTGCGAGGGGCCTTCGTATGCCAAAATTAGGCCGTACGCACAGCCGCTCCCAAAAATAACAGCCCGAAGGCCGGGGCGCCGAGCTCGTCCAGCGGAAAAGGGCCACAAAAACGAGTGGGCTATAGCCTTGGGAGGTGGGGCTTGCGAACTTCGTCCACCGGACTTGGAATGGTGCGAGACTTTGCGAGGGGTCTCCGTGTGCCAAAAATAGGCCGTTGGCACAGCCATGCCCAAAAATAACCGCCCGAAGGCCGGGGCGCCAAGTTCGTCCAGCGGAAAAAGGCCACAAAAACGGGTGGGCTATAGCCTTGGGGGGTGGGGCTGGCCAACTTCGTCCGGCGGACTCGGAATGGTGCGAGAATTTGTGAGGGGCCTCCGTGTGCCAAAAATAGGCTGCGGGCACAGCCGCGGCCAAAAATAACCTCCAGAAGGCCGGGGCGCCAAGTTCGTCCAGCGGAAAAAGGCCACAAAAACGGGTGGGCTATAGCCTTGGGGAGTGGGGCTGGCCAAGTTCGTCCGCCAGACTCGGAATGGCGCGAGACTTTACGAGGGGCCTCCGTATGCCAAAAATAAGCCGCGGGCACAGCCGTGCCCAAAAATAACCGCCCGAAGGCCGGGGCGCCAAGTTCGTCCATCGGAAAAGGCCACAAAAACGGTTGGGCTATAGCCTTGGGGTGTGGGGCTGGCCAAGTTCGTCCGCCTGACTCGGATTGGCGCGAGACTTTTCGAGGGGCCTCCGTATGCCAAAATTAGGCCGTGGGCACAGCCGCTCCCAAAAATAACAGCCCGAAGGCCGGGGCGCCGAGCTCATCCAGCGGAAAAGGGCCAAAAAACGGGTGGGCTATAGCCTTGGGGGGTGGGGCTTGCGAACATAGTCCACCGGACTCGGAATGGCGCGAGACTTTGCGAGGCGCCTCCGTCTGCGAAAAATAGGCCGTGGGCACAGCCTCGCCCAAAAATAAACGCCCGAAGGCCCGGTCCCCAAGTTCGTCCTCCGCAAAAACGCCCAAAAAACGAGTGGGCTATAGCCTTGGGGGAAGGGGCTGGCCAAGTTCGTCTGCCGGACTCGGAATGGGGCTAGACTTTGTGACTGGCCTCCGTGTGCCAAAAATAGGCCATGGGCACAGCCGCGAAGAAATATAACCACCCGAAGGCTGGGGTGCCAAGTTCGTCCAGCGGAAAAGGGGCACAAAAACGGGTGGGCTATAGCCTTGGGGTGGGGCTGGCCAAGTTCGACCGCCGGACTCGGAATGGGGCGTGACTTTGCGAGCGGCCTCCGTGTGCGAAAAAATAGGCCGTGGGCACTGCCGCACCCAAAAATAACTGTCCGAAGGCCGGGCGCCAAGTTCGTCCCAGCGGAAAAGGCCACAAAAACGGGTCGGCTATAGCCTTGGGCGTTGTGGATGGCCAAGTTCGTCCGCCTCGGACTCGGAATGGGGCGAGACTTTGCGATTGGCCTCCGTTTGACAAAAATAGGCCGGGCACAGCCGCGCCCAAAATAACCGCCCGAAGGCCGGGCGCCAAGTTCGTCCAAGGAAAAAGGCCACAAAAACGGGTGGGCTATAGCCTTGGGGGGTGGGGCTGGCCAAGTTCGTCCGCCAGACTCGTAATGGGACCAGACTTTGCCATCGGCCTCCGTGTGCCAAAAATAGGCCGCGCGCACAGTCACGCCCGAAAATAACCGCCCGAAGGCCGGGGCACCAAAGTTCGTCCAGCGGAAAAAGGCCACAAAACGGGTGGGCTATAGCCTTGGGGGGTGGTTCTGGCCAAGTTCGTCCGCCGGACACGGAATGGGGCGAGACTTTACGAGCGGCTTCCGTGTACCAAAAATAGGTCACGGGCACAGCCGCACCAAAAAATAACAGCCCGAAGGCCGGGGCGCAAAGTTCTTCCTGCGGAAAAAGGCCATAAAAATGGGTGGGCTATAGCCTTGGGGGGTGGGCTGGCCAAGTTCGTCCGCCGGACTCGGAATGGGGCGAGACTTTGCGAGCGGCCTCCGTCTGCCAAAAATAGGCCGCGGACACAGCCGCGACCAAAACCAACAGCCCGAAGGCCGGGGCGCCATGTTAATCCAGCGGAAAAAGGCAACAAAAACGGGTGGGTTATAGCCTTGGGGGGTGGGCTGGCCAAGTTCGACCGCCGGACTCGGAATGGGGCGAGAGTTTGCGAGCGGCCTTTGTGTGCCAAAAATACGGCGTGGGCACAGCCACGCCCAAAATTAACCTTCCGAAGGCCGGGGCGCCAAGTTCGTCCACCGGATAAAGGCCACAAAAACGGGTGGGCTATAGCCTTGGGGGGTGGGCTGGCTGGTTCGTCCGCCGGACTCGGAATGGGGCGAGAGTTTGCGAGCGGCCTCCGTGTGCCAAAAATACGGCGTGGGCACAGCCACGCCCAAAATTAACCGCCCGAAGGCCGGGGCGCAAAGTTCGTCCAGCGGAAAAAGGCCATAAAAATGGGTGGGCTATAGCCTTGGGGGCTGGGCTGGCCAAGTTCGTCCGCCGGACTCGGAATGGGGCAAGACTTTGCGAGCGGCCTCCGTCTGCCAAAAATAGGCCGCGGACACAGCCGCGACCAAAAACAACAGCCCGAAGGCCGGGGCGCCATGTTCGTCCAGCGGAAAAAGGCAACAAAAACGGGTGGGCTATAGCCTTGGGGGGTGGGCTGGCCAAGTTCGACCGCCGGACTCGGAATGGGGTGAGAGTTTGCGAGCGGCCTTTGTGTGCCAAAAATACGGCATGGGCACAGCCACGCCCAAAATTAACCGCCCGAAGGCCGGGGCGCCAAGTTCGTCCACCGGAAAAAGGCCACAAAAACGGGTGGGCTATAGCCTTGGGGGTGGGCTGGCTGTTCGTCCGCCTCGGACTCGGACTGGGGCGAGAGTTTCCGAGCGGCCTCCGTGTGCCAAAAATACGGCGTGGGCACAGCCACGTCCAAAATTAACCGCCCGAAGGCCGGGGCGCCAATTTCGTCCAGCGGAAAAAGGCTACAAAAACGGGTGGGCTATAGCCTTGGGGGGTGGGGCTGGCCATGTTTGTCCGCCGCACTCGGAATGCGACGAGACTTTGCGAGCGGCCTCCGTGTACCAATAATAGGCCGCGGGCACAGCCGCGCCCAAAAATAACGGCCCGAAGGCCGGGGCACCAAGTTCGTCCAGCGGAAAAAGGCCACAACAACGGGTGGGCTATAGCCTTGGGGGGTGGGGCTGGCCAAGTTCGTCCGCCGGACTCGGAATGGGGCGAGACTTTGCGAGCGGCTCCGTGGTGCCAAAATAAGCCACGGGCACAGCCGTACCTAAAAATAACTGCCCGAATGCCGGGGCGCAATGTTCGTCCAGCGGAAAAAGGCCACAAAAACGGGTGGGCTATAGCCTTGGGGGGTGGTGCTGGCCAAGTTCGTCCGCCGGACTCGGAATGGGGCGAGACTTTACGAGCAGCTTCCGTGTGGAAAAAATAGGCCACGGCCACGGCCGCACCCAAAAATAACCGCCCGAAGGCCGGGGCGCCAAGTTCATCCACCGGAAAAAGGCCACAAAAACGGGTGGGCTATAGCCTTGGGGGATGGGGTTGGCCAAATTCGTCCGCCGGACTGGGAATGGAACTAGACTTTACGAGCAGCCTCCGTGTGCGAAAAATAGGCCATGGGAACAGCTGCGCCGAAAAATAACCGCCCGAAGGCCAGGGCGCCAAGGTCGTCCAGCAGAAAAAGGCAACAAAATGGGTGGGCTATAGCCTTGGGGGTGGGGCTGGCCAAGTTCGTCCACTGACACGGAATGGGATGAGATTTTGCGAGCGGCATGCATGTGCCAAAATAGGCCATGGGCACAGCCATGCCCAAAAATAACAGCCCAAGGTCGGGCGCCAAATTCATCCAAATGGAAAAAGGCCACAAGAACGGGTGGGCTATAGCCTTGTGGGGTGGGGCTGGCTGTTCGTCCGCCGGACACGGAATGGGGCGAGACTTTGCGGCGGCTTCATGTGCCAAAAATAGGCCATGGGTACAGCCGCGCCAAAAATAACCACCAGTAGGCCAGGGCGCCAAGGTCGTCCAAATGAAAAAGGCAACAAAATGGGTGGGCTATAGCCTTGGGGGGGGGCTGGCCAAGTTCGTCTCACTGACACGGAATGGGACGAGACTTTGCGAGCGGCCTCCGTGTGCCAAAATAGGCCATGGGCACAGCCGCACCCAAAATAACCGCCCGAAGGCTGGGCGCCATGTTCGGTCCAAATGAAAAAGGCCACAAAACGGGTGGGCTATAGCCTTGGGGGGTGGTGAAATGCAAGTTATGCAACCCAAGAGGGGGGGTGAATTGGGATATTAAAAATTTATGCAATACAATACGTACAACAATTTAATCTATTGCCTTAATCAAATCAAAACAATAAATTCATTCAAGCACAATATTAAAAGAGTAAGGGAAGAGAAAACAAACACAAGGATTTTTACGTGGTTCTGCTATCCCCGCCACGTCCACGCCTCCAAGCTCACCCAGCCTTGAGGATTTCACTATCCAAGCCTCCCAAGGCTTCAAATGTTTACAATTGACTTCCAAGGTGTCAATGGACCTTTACAATAAGAGATTATATCCCCAATCTCTTCTCCCAAGTGTTTCCCACATTTGTACACTCACAATTTGATGAGAAATGAAAATCACAACAATGAAACTCTCTTTAAGAGTGGATAACAAATTATAGCTCAATAATGATTCAATAAATGATGATTTGCGAAATGGAAGCTCAATATATGTTATATGATCTTATATTTGCTTGTGTTAGTTCTTAAAATGAAGTTTGAGTTGAGTTTTTATAGTGAAAGCCCAAAACTAGCCGTTATAGGCAAATTCCAGTACTCAAGCGGTTAGTTCACTTAAATTACACTTTGGCCCAAAACTTTCTATAATTATATTATGGCCCAAAACGTCGAAAAACTTTACAAATAGGTCTAATTTCAGAACTTCCTAAAAATAGTTGTCTTTCCCAAACTTTCTGAAATTATGATACGGCCCCAAAGATTTTATTGTTTCACACAAAGGTCCTTTTCAATCATAATACCCATATTTTTCAAAGTTCTCAAAACCTTTCACTTTAGTCCAAAATATTCATAAATTATAGTATGGCCCAAAACATTTCAAATGTTTGTAAAAACATCCAACTCCGAAATTTAATACTTATTAAAATCAAAGATTTCAAATCTTAGCATTTAAGTCCAAATTACTTAAATTCACAAAATACTTTTCTTTATAAAAACAAAACTTTTAGTTTATGAAAATTATTTAATTAAATTAATTTCTTGAGCTTCTCAAATGCTAAATCATGCATCAATTAAATCATACCGGTTTTACAAGAATTTTTCGCAATAATTCGTCCGTTGAGCTCTAAGCTTTATTCTTGATTTCGCCGTTGTCCGTTGAGTGTCTTCAATCTTGATTTCACTTGATTCACTTGCATAAATATTATCCTTCAAAAACTAGTGTAAATGTGAAATACAATATTTATTATTTTTACTTAAGACACATGTTTGTTATCATCAAAATTACATTATGTGTAGCCCTTTAGGCTAACAATCTCCCCTTTTGATGATGACAAACATCTCATGTATTTTGATATTAAACTTCCCTTAATACATGGCATACATGATTAAACACATAAATCAAAAACTCCCCCGAATATTTGATTTATATAATTTGAAAGCTCCCTTAATATTTCAAAACATGCATAAATGCTTGAAATACAAAAATACATATTACATGTCTTCATATTCAAAATACATGACTTCTCCCCTTCATCATCAAAATTCCTATACAATCATGCTAAGATCGATAATATGTAAATGGTCAAACAAGAAACATCTAATAACCAAACATCCAATTAATCATAAAATGATCAATAACCAACATGCCATCAAAAGAATGCTCAAACTGCATATTATCCAAAATCATATTGTATGCTCCCCCTAAATATATGGCCAATTAAAAATTTAAACAAAATGATATTATCAAAAAACATATCATATTTATCTCCCCTTTCAAAAGAATAGAGAAAATGCAATCGAAACAAGAGCATAAAAAATAATTCGATAAAGATATTATCAAAAACGGGTGGGCTATAGCCTTGGGGGGTGGGGCTGGCCAAGTTCGTCCGCCGGACTCGGAATGGGACGAGACTTTGCGAGCGGCCTCCGTGTGCCAAAATAGGCCGCTGGCACTGCCCTACCCAAAAATACCCGCCCGAAGGCCGGGGCGCCAAATATTGTCCAGCGGAAAAAGGCCACAAAAACGGGTGGGACATATCCTTGGGGGGTGGGGCTGGCCAACTTCGTCCACCGAACTCGGAATGGGAAGAAACTTTACGAACGGCCTCCGCGTGCAAAAATAGGCCGCGGGCACTGCCGCGCCCAAAAATATCCGCCCGAAGGCCGGGGTACCAAGTTCGTCCAGCGGAAAAAGACCACAAAAACGGGTGGGCTATAGCCTTGGGAGGTGGGGCTGGCCAAGTTCGTCCGCCGGACTCGGAATGGAATGAGAATTTGCGAGCAGCCTCCGTGTGCCAAAAATAGGCCGCGGGCACAGCCATGTACAAAAATAACCACCCGAGGGCCGGGGCGCCAAATATCGTCCAGCGGAAAAAGCCCACAAAAACGGGTGGGCTATAGCCTTGGGGGATGGGGCTGGCCAAGTTCGCCCGCTTGGCTCGGAATGGGGGGAGACTTTGCGAGCGGCCTCCGTGTGCCAAAACTAGGCCGAGGACACAGCCGCGCCGAAAAATAACCCCCCAAAGCCCGGGGCGCCAAGTCCGTCCAGCGGAAAAAGGCCACAAAAACGGGTGGGCTATAGCCTTGGGGGGTGGGGCTGGCCAAGTTCGTCCGCTGGACACGGAATGGGATGAGACTTTGCGAGCGGCCTCCAAGTGCCAAAAATAGGCCATGGGCACAGCCGCGCCCAAAAATAACCACCCGAAGGCTGGGGCGCCATGTTCGTCCAGCGGAAAAAGGACACAAAAACGGGTGGGCTATAGCCTTGGGGGGTGGGGCTGGCCAAGTTCGTCCGCCGGACTCGGAATGGGACGAGACTTTACGAGCGGCCTCCGTAAGCCAAAAATAACCACGGGCACAGCCGTGCCCAAAAATAACTGCCCGAATGCCGGGGCGCCAAGTTCGTCCAGCGGAAAAAGGCCACAAAAACGGGTGGGCTATAGCCTTGGGGGGTGGTGCTGGCCAAGTTCGTCCGCCGGACTCGGAATGGGGCGAGACTTTACGAGCGGCCTCCGTGTACCAAAAATAACCACGGGCACTGCCGTGCCCAAAAATAACCGCCCGAATGCCGGGGCGGCAAGTTCGTCCAGCGGAAAAAGGCCACAAAAAAGGGTGGGCTATAGCCTTGGGGGGTGGGCTGGCCAAGTTCTTCCGCCGGACTCGGAATGGGATGAGACTTTGCGAGCGGCCTACATGTGCCAAAAATAACCACGGGCACAGCCGTGCCCAAAAATAACCGCCCGAATGCCTGCTCGCCAAGTTCGTCCAGTGGAGAAAGGCCACAGAAACGGGCGGTCTATAGCCTTGGAGGGTGAGGCTGGCCAAGTTCGTCCGCCGGGCTCGGAATGGGACGAGACTTTGCGAGCAGCATCCGTGTGCCCAAAATAGGCCGCCAGCACAGCCGCGCCCTAAAATAACCGCACGAAGGCCGGGGCGCCAAGTTCGTCCAGCGGAAAAAGTCCACAAAAACGGGTGGGCTATAGCCTTAGGGGGTGGGGCTGGCCAAGTTCGTCCGCCGGATTCGGAATGGGGCGAGACATTGCGAGCGGCCTCCGTGTGTCAAAAATAGGCTACGGACACAGCCGCGTCCAAAAATAACCGCCGGAAGGCCGGGGCGCCAAGTTCGTCCAGCGGAAAAAGGCCACAAAAACGGGCGGGCTGTAGCCTTCGGGGGTGGGGCTGGCCAAGTTCGTCTGCCGGACTCGGAATGGGGTGAGACGTTGCGAGCGGCCTCCGTGTGCCAAAAATAGGCCGCACCCACAGCCGCACCCAAAAATAACCACCCGAAGGCCGGGTCGCCAAGTTCGTCCAGCGGAAAAAGGCCACAAAAACGGGCGGGCTGTAGCCTTCGGGGGTGGGGCTGGCCAAGTTCGTCTGCCGGACTCGGAATGGGGTGAGACGTTGCGAGCGGCCTCCGTGTGCCAAAAATAGGCCGCACCCACAGCCGCACCCAAAAATAACCACCCGAAGGCCGGGTCGCCAAGTTCGTCCAGCGGAAAAAGGCCACAAAAACGGGTGGGCTATAGCCTTGGGGGGTGGGGCTGGCCAAGTTCGTCCGCCGGACAAGGAATGGGACGAGACTTTGCGAACGGACTCCGTGTGCCGAACATAGGCCGCGGGCACGGCCGCGCCCCAAAAATAACCGTCCGAAGGCCGGGGCGCCAAGTTCGTCCAGCGGAAAAAGGCCACAAAAACGGGTGGGCTATAGCCTTGGGGGGTGGGGTGGCCAAGTTCGCCCGCCGGACAAGGAATGGGACGAGACTTTGTGAACGGCCTCCGTGTGCCGAAAATAGGCCGCAGGCACAGCCGCGCCCAAAAGTAACCGTCCGGAGGCCGGGGCACCAAGGTCGTCCAGCAGAAAAAGGCCACAAAAATGGGTGGTCTATAGCCTTGGGAGGTGGGGCTGGCCAAGTTCGTCCGCCGGACTCGGAATGGGGTGAGAATTTGCGAGTGGCCTCGGTGTACCAAAAATAGGCCGCGGGCACAGCCGCACCCAAAAATATCCGCCCGAAGGCCGGGGCGCCAAGTTCGTCCAGCGGAAAAAGGCCACAATGACGGGTGGGCTATAGCCTTGGGTGGTGTGGCTGGCCAAGTTCGTCTGCCGGACTCGGAATGGGGCGAGAGTTTGCGAGCGGCCTCCGTTTGACAAAAATAGGCCGCGGACGCAGCCGTGCCCAAAAATAACCGCCCGAAGTCCGGGGCGCCAAGTTTGTCCAGCGGAAAAAGGCCACAAAAACGGGTGGGCTATAGCCTTGGGGGGTGGGCTGGCCAAGTTCATCCGCCGGACTCGGAATGGGGCGAGACTTTGCGAGCTGCCTCCGTGTGCCAAAAATACGGCATGGCCACAGCAACGCCCAAAAATAACCACCCGAAGGCCGGGGTGCCTAGTTCGTCCAGCGGAAAAAGGCCACAAAAATGGGTGGGCTATAGCCTTGGGGGGTGAGGCTGGCCAAGTTCGTCCACCGGACACGGAATGGGACGAGACTTTGCGAACGGACTCCGTGTGCCGAAAATAGGCCGCGGGCACGGCCGCGCCCCAAAAATAACCGTCCGAAGGCCGAGGCGCCAAGTTCGTCCAGCGGAAAAAGGCCACAAAAACGGGTGGGCTATAGCCTTGGGGGGTGGGGTGGCCAAGTTCGCCCGCCGGACAAGGAATGGGACGAGACTTTGCGAACGGCCTCCGTGTGCCGAAAATAGGCCGCAGGTACAGCCGCGCCCAAAAGTAACCGTCCAAAGGCCGGGGCACCAAGGTCGTCCAGCGGAAAAAGGCCACAAAAATGGGTGGTCTATAGCCTTGGGAGGTGGGGCTGGCCAAGTTCGTCCGCCGGACTCGGAATGGGGTGAGAATTTGCGAGCGGCCTCGGTGTACCAAAAATAGGCCGCGGACACAGCCGCACCCAAAAATAACCGCCCGAAGGCCGGGGCGCCAAGTTCGTCCAGCGGAAAAAGGCCACAATAACGGGTGGGCTATAGCCTTGGGTGGTGTGGCTGGCCAAGTTCGTCTGCCGGACTCGGAATGGGGCGAGAGTTTGCGAGCGGCCTCCGTTTTACAAAAATAGGCCGCGGACGCAGCCGCGCCCAAAAATAACCGCCCGAAGTCCGGGGCGCCAAGTTTGTCCAGCGGAAAAAGGCCACAAAAACGGGTGGGCTATAGCCTTGGGGTGTGGGCTGGCCAAGTTCATCCGCCGGACTCGGAATGGGGCGAGACTTTGCGAGCTGCCTCCGTGTACCAAAAATACGGCGTGGCCACAGCAACGCCCAAAAATAACCACCCGAAGGCCGGGGCGCCTAGTTCGTCCAGCGGAAAAAGGCCACAAAAATGGGTGGGCTATAGCCTTGGGGGGTGAGGCTGGCCAAGTTCGTCCACCGGACACGGAATGGGATGAGACTTTGCGAACGGCGTCCATGTACCAAAAATAGGCCGCGGGCACAGCCGCGTCCAAAAATAACCGCCCGAAGGCCTGGGCGCCAAGTTCGTCCAGCGGAAAAAGGCCACAAAAACGGGTGGGCTATAGCCCTGGGGGGTGGGGCTGGCCAAGTTCGTCTGCCGGGCTCGAAATGGGGCGACACTTTGCGAGCGGCCTCCGTGTGCCAAAAATAGGCCGCGGTCACAGCCGCGCCTAAAAATAACAGCCCGAAGGCCGGGGCGCCAAGTTCGTCCAGTGGAAAAAGGCCACAAAAACGGGCGGGCTATAGCCTTGGAGGGTGGGGCTGGCCAAGTTCGTCCGCCGGGCTCGGAATGGGACGAGACTTTGCGAGCGGCTTCCGTGTGCCAAAAATAGGCTGCGGGCACAGCCGCGCCCAAAAATAACCGCCGGAAGGCTGGGGCGCCAAGTTCGTCCAGCGGAAAAAGGCCACAAAAACGGGCGGGCTGTAGCCTTGGGGGGTGGGGCTGGCCAAGTTCGTCCGCCGGACAAGGAATGGGACGAGACTTTGCGAACGGACTCCGTGTGCCGAAAATAGGCCGCGGGCACAGCCGCGCCCCAAAAATAACCGTCCGAAGGCCGGGGCGCCAAGTTCGTCCAGCGGAAAAAGGCCACAAAAACGGGTGGGCTATCGCCTTGGGGGGTGGTGTGGCCAAGTTCGCCCGCCGGACAAGGAATGGGACGAGACTTTGCGAACGGCCTCCGTGTGCCGAAAATAGGCCGCAGGCACAGCCGGGCCCAAAAAGTAACCGTCCGAAGGCCGGGGCGCCAAGGTCGTCCAGTGGAAAAAGGTCACAAAAATGGGTGGTCTATAGCCTTGGGAGGTGGGGCTGGCCAAGTTCGTCCGCCGGACTCGGAATGGGGCAAGACTTTGCGAGCAACCTCCGTGTGCCAAAAATAGGCCGCGGACACAGCCGTGCCCAAAAATAACCGCCCGAAGGCCGGGGCGCCAAGTTCTTCCAGCGGAAAAAGGCCACAAAAACGGGTGGGCTATAGCCTTGGGGGTTGGGGCTGGCCAAGTTCGTCCGCCGGACTCGGAATGGGACGAGACTTTGCGAGCGGCCTCCGTGTGCCAAAAATAGGCCGCCGGCACAGCCGTGCCCAAAAATAACCACCCAAAGGCCGGGGCGCCGAGTTCGTCCAGCGGAAAAAGGCCAAAAAAACGGGTGGGCTATAGCCTTGGTGGGTGGGGCTGGCCCACTTCGTCCGCCGGACTCGGAATGGGATGAGACTTTGCGAGCCGCATCCGTGTGCCAAAAATAGGCCACAGACACAGCCGTGCCCAAAAATAACCACCCGAAGCCCGGGGCGCCAAGTTCGTCCAGTGGAAAAAGGCCACAAAACCGGGTGGGCTATAACCTTGGGGGGTGGGGCTGGCCAAATTCGTCCGCCGGACTCGGAATGGAGCGAGACTTTGGGAGCGGCCTCCGCGTGCCAAAAATAGGCCGCAAGCACTGCCGCGCCCAAAAATAACTGCCCAAAGGCCAGGGTACCAAGTTCGTCCAGCGGAAAAAGACCACAAAAACGGGTGGGCTATAGCCTTGGGAGGTGGGGCTGGCCAAGTTCGTCCGCCGGACTCGGAATGGGGTGAGAATTTGTGAGCGGCCTCTGTGTGCCAAAAATAGGCCGCAGGCACAGCCTTGTAGAAAAATAACCACCAGAAGGCCGGGGCGCCAAATATCGTCCAGCGGAAAAAGGCCACAAAAACGGGTGGGCCATATCCTTGGGGGGTGGGGGTGGCCAAGTTCGTCCACCGGACTCGGAATGGGACGAGACTTTGCGAGCAGCCTCCACGTGCCAAAAATAGGCCGCGGGCACTGTCGTGCCCAAAAATAACTGCCCGAAGGCCGGGGCGCCCAGTTCGTCCCGCGGAAAAAGGCCAGAAAAACGGGTGGGCTATAGCCTTGGGGGGTGGGACTGGCCAAGTTCGTCCGCCGGACTCGGAATGGGACGAGACTTTGCGAGCGGCCTCCGTGTGCCAAAATAGGCCGCTGGCACTGCCCTGCCCAAAAATAACCGCCCGAAGGCCGGGGCGCCAAATATTGTCCAGCGGAAAAAGGCCACAAAAACGGGTGGGCCATATCCTTGGGGGGTGGGGCTGTGCAAGTTCGTCCACCGGACTCGGAATGGGAAGAGACTTTACGAACGGCCTCTGCGTGCAAAAATAGGCCGCGGGCACTGCCGCGCCCAAAAATATCCGCCCGAAGGCCAGGGTACCAAGTTCGTCCAGCGGAAAAAGACCACAAAAACGGGTGGGCTATAGCCTTGGGAGGTGGGGCTGGCCAAGTTCGTCCGCCGGACTCGGAATGGGGTGAGAATTTGCGAGCGGCCTCCGTGTGCGAAAAATAGACCGCGGGCACAGCCTTGTAGAAAAATAACTACCCGAAGGCCGGGGCGCCAAATATCGTCCAGCGGAAAAAGGCCACAAAAACGGGTGGGCCATATCCTTGGGGGGTGGGGGTGGCCAAGTTCGTCCACCGGACTCGGAATGGGACGAGACTTTGCGAGCAGCCTCCACGTGCCAAAAATAGGCCGCGGGCACTGTCGTGCCCAAAAATAACTGCCCGAAGGCCGGGGCGCCCAGTTCGTCCCGCGGAAAAAGGCCAGAAAAACGGGTGGGCTATAGCCTTGGGGGGTGGGGCTGGCCAAGTTCGTCCGCCGGACTCGGAATGGGACGAGACTTTGCGAGCGGCCTCCGTGTGCCAAAATAGGCCGCTGGCACTGCCCTGCCCAAAAATAACCGCCCGAAGGCCGGGGCGCCAAATATTGTCCAGCGGAAAAAGGCCACAAAAACGGGTGGGCCATATCCTTGGGGGGTGGGGCTGGCCAAGTTCGTCCACCGGACTCGGAATGGGAAGAGACTTTACGAACGGCCTCCGCGTGCAAAAATAGGCCGCGGGCACTGCCGCGCCCAAAAATATCCGCCCGAAGGCCGGGGTACCAAGTTCGTCCAGCGGAAAAAGACCACAAAAACGGGTGGGCTATAGCCTTGGGAGGTGGGGCTGGCCAAGTTCGTCCGCCGGACTCGGAATGGAATGAGAATTTGCGAGCGGCCTCCGTGTGCCAAAAATAGGCCGCGGGCACAGCCATGTACAAAAATAACCACCCGAGGGCCGGGGCGCCAAATATCGTCCAGCGGAAAAAGGCCACAAAAACGGGTGGGCTATAGCCTTAGAAGTGGGGCTGGCCAAGTTCGTCCGCTTGGCTCGGAATGGGGGGAGACTTTGCGAGCGGCCTCCGTGTGCCAAAACTAGGCCGAGGACACAGCCGCGCCGAAAAATAACCCCCCAAAGCCCGGGGCGCCAAGTCCGTCCAGCGGAAAAAGGCCACAAAAACGGGTGGGCTATAGCCTTGGGGGTGGGGCTGGCCAAGTAGGTCCGCCGGACTTGGAATCGGGCGAGACTTTGCGAGTGGCCTTCGTGCGCCAAAAATAGGCCGCGGGCACAGCCGTGTACAAAAATAACCATCCGAAGGCCGGGGCGTCAAGTTGGTCCAGCGGAAAAACACCCCAAAAACGGGTGGGCTATAGCCTTGGGGGGTGGGGCTGGCCAAGTTCGTCCGCCAGACTCAGAATGGGACGAGACTTTGTGAGCGGCCTCTGTGTGCCAAATATAGACCGTGGGCACTGCCGCACCCAAAAATAACTGACCGAAAGCCGGGGCGCCAAGTTCGTCCAGCGGAAAAAGGCCACAAAAACGGGTGGTCTATAGCCTTGGGGGGTAGGGCAGTCCAAGTTCGTCCGCCGGACTCGGAATGGGGCGAGACTTTGCGAGCGGCCTCCGTGTGCCAAAAATAGGCCGTGGGCACAGCCGCACCCAAAAATAACCGCCCGAAGGCCGGCGCGACAAGTTCGTCCAGCGGAAAAAGGCCACAAAAACGGGTGGGTTATAGCCTTGGGGGGTGGGGCTGGCCAAGTTCGTCAGCCGGACTCGGAATGGGACGAGAGTTTACGAGCAGCCTCCGTGAGCAAAAAATAAGCCGCGGGCACAGCCGCGCCCAAAAATAACCCCCCGAAGGCCGGGCCGTCAAGTTCGTCTACCGGAAAAAGGCCAAAAAATCGGGTGGGCTCTAGCCTTGGGGGGTGGGGCTGGCCAAGTTCGTCCGCCGGACTCGGAATGGGACGAGACTTTGCGAGCGGCCTCCGTGTGCCAAAAATAGGCCGCCGGCACAGCCGTGCCCAAAAATAACCACCCAAAGGCCGGGGCGCCGAGTTCGTCCAGCGGAAAAAGGCCAAAAAAACGGGTGGGCTATAGCCTTGGGGGGTGGGGCCGGCCAAGTTCGTCCGCCGGACTCGGAATGGGACGAGACTTTGCGAGCGGCCTTCGTATGCCAAAAATAGGCCGCCAGCACAGCCGTGCCCAAAAATAACCGCCCAAAGGCCGGGGCGCCAAGTTCGTCTAGCGGAAAAAGGCCAAAAAAACGGGTGGGCTATAGCCTTGGGGGGTGGGGCTGGCCAAGTTCATCCGCCGGGCTCGGAATGGGGGGAGACTTTGCGAGTGGCCTCCGTGTGCCAAAAATAGGCGGCGGGCACAGCCGCTGCGAAGAATAACCCCCCGAAAGCCGGGGCGCCAAGTCCGTCCAGCGGAAAAAGGCCACCAAAACGGGTGGGCTATAGCCTCGGGGGTTCGGGCTGGCCAAGTTCGTCCGCCGGACTCGGAATGGGGCGAGACTTTGCGAGCAACCTCAGTGTGCCAAAAATAGGCCGCGGACACAGCCGTGCCCAAAAATAACCGCCCGAAGGCCGGGGCGCCAAGTTCTTCCAGCGGAAAAAGGCCACAAAAACGGGTGGGCTATAGCCTTGGGGGGTGGGGCTGGCCAAGTTCGTCCGCCGGACTCGGAATGGGACGAGACTTTGCGAGCGGCCTCCGTGTGCCAAAAATAGGCCGCCGGCACAGCCGTGCCCAAAAATAACCACCCAAAGGCCGGGGCGCCGAGTTCGTCCAGCGGAAAAAGGCCAAAAAAACGGGTGGGCTATAGCCTTGGGGGGTGGGGCCGGCCAAGTTCGTCCGCCAGACTCGGAATGGGACGAGACTTTGCGAGCGGCCTTCGTATGCCAAAAATAGGCCGTGGGCACAGCCGTGCCCAAAAATAACCGCCCAAAGGCCGGGGCGCCAAGTTCGTCTAGCGGAAAAAGGCCACAAAAACGGGTGGGCTATAGCCTTGGGGGGTGGGGCTGGCCAAGTTCATCCGCCGGGCTCGGAATGGGGGGAGACTTTGCGAGTGGCCTCCGTGTGCCAAAAATAGGCGGCGGGCACAGCCGCTGTGAAGAATAACCCCCCGAAAGCCGGGGCGCCAAGTCCGTCCAGCGGAAAAAGGCCACCAAAACGGGTGGGCTATAGCCTCGGGGGTTCGGGCTGGCCAAGTTCGTCCGCCGGACTCGGAATGGGGCGAGACTTTGCGAGCAACCTCCGTGTGCCAAAAATAGGCCGCGGACACAGCCGTGCCCAAAAATAACCGCCCGAAGGCCGGGGCGCCAAGTTCTTCCAGCGGAAAAAGGCCACAAAAACGGGTGGGCTATAGCCTTGGGGGGTGGGGCTGGCCAAGTTCGTCCGCCGGACTCGGAATGGGCCAAGACTTTGCGAGCGGCCTCCGTGTGCCAAAAATAGGCCGCGGGCACAGCCGCGCCCAAAAATAACTGCCCAAAGACCGGGGCCCCAAGTTCGTCGAGCGCAAAAAGGGCACAAAAACGGGTGGGCTATAGCCTTGGGGGGTGGGGCTGGCCAAGTTCGTCCGCCGGACTCGGAATGGTGCGAGACTTTTCGAGGCACCTCCGTGTGCCAAAAATAGGCCGCCGGCACAGCCGCGTCCAAAAATACCCGCCCGAAGGCCGCGGCGCCATGTTCGTCCAGCGGAAAAAGGCCACAAAAACGGGTGGGCTATAGCCTTGGGCGGTGGGGCTGGCCAACTTCGTCCGCCGGACTCGGAATGGCGCGAGACTTTGCGAGGCACCTCCGTGTACCAAAAACAGGCCGCGGGCACAGCCGCGCCCAAAAATACCCGCCCGAAGGCCGGGCCGCAAAGTTCGTCCAGCGGAAAAAGGCCAAGAAAACGGGTGGGCTATAGCCTTGGGGGGTGGGGCGGGCCGACTTCGTCCGCCGGACTCGGGATGGCGCGAGACTTTGCGACGTGCCTGCGTGTGCCAAAAATAGGCCGCGGGCACAGCCGCGCCAAAAAATAACCCCCCAAAGGTCGGCGCGCCCAAATCCCCCAGCGGAAAAATGGCCAAAAAACGGGTGGGCTATAGCCGTGGGGAGCGGGGCTGGCCCACTTCGTCCGCCGGACTCGGAATGGGGCGAGACTTTGCGAGCGGCCTCCGTGTTACAAAAATAGGCCGCGGGCACAGCCGCGCCCAAAAATAACCCCCCAAAGGTCAGCGCGCACAAACCCCCCAGCGGAAAAATGGCCAAAAAACGGGTGGGCCGTAGCCTTGGGGGGAGGGGCTGGCCCACTTCATCCGCCGGCCTCGGAATGGGGCGAGAATTTGTGAGCGGCCTCCGGGTGCCAAAAATAGGCCGCGGGCACAGCCGCGCCCAAAAATACCCACCCGAAGGCCGGGGCGCCATGTTCGTCCAGCGGAAAAAGGCCACAAAAACGGGTGGGCTATAGCCTTGGGGGGTGGGGCGGGCCAACTTCGTCTGCCGGACTCGGGATGGCGCGAGACTTTGCGATGTGCCTCCGTGTGCCAAAAATAGGCCGCGGGCACAGACGCGCCCAAAAATACCCGCCCGAAGGCCGGGACGCCAATTTCGTCCATCGGAAAAAGGCCACAAAAACGGGTGGGCTATGGCCTTGGGGGGTGGGGCTGGGCAACTTCGTCCGCCGGACTCGGAATGGCGCGACACGTTGCGAGGCGCCTTGTGTGCCAAAAATCGGCCGCGGCACAGCCGCGCCCAAAAATACCCGCCCGAAGGCCGGGGCGCGAAGTTCCTCCAGCGGTAAAAGGCCACAAAAACGGGTGGGCTATAGCCTCGGGGGGTGGGGCTGGCCAACTTCGTCCGCCGGACTCGGAATGGCACGAGAATTTGCGAGGCGCCTCCGTGTGCCAAAAATAGGCCGTGGGCACAGCCGCGCCCAAAAACACCCGCCCGAAGGCCAGGGCGCCAAGTTCGTCCAGCGGAAAAGGCCACAAAAACGGGTGGGGTATAGCCTTGGGGGGTGGGGCTGGCCAACTTCGTCCGCCGGACTCGGAATTCCGCGAGACTTTCCGAGGCGCCTTCGAGTGCAAAAAATAGGCCGTGGGCACAGCCGCGCCCAAAAATACCCGCCCGAAGGCCGGGGCGCCAAGTTCCTCCAGCGGTAAAAGGCCACAAAAACGGGTGGGCTATAACCTTGGGTGGTGGGGCTGGCCCACTTCGTCCGCCGTACTCGGAATGGCGCGAGACTTTGTGAGGCGCCTCCGTGTGCCAAAAATAGGCCGTGAGAACAACCATGCCCAAAAATACCCCCCCGAAGGCCGGGTCGCCAAGTTCGTCCAGCGGAAAAAGGCCACAAAAACGGGTGGGCTATAGCCTTGGGCGGTGGGGCTGGCCAACTTCGTCCGCCGGACTCGGAATGGCGCGAGACTTTGCGAGGCACCTCCGTGTACCAAAAACAGGCCGCGGGCACAGCCGCGCCCAAAAATACCCGCCCGAAGGCCGGGCCACAAAGTTCGTCCAGCGGAAAAAGGCCAAGAAAACGGGTGGGCTATAGCCTTGGGGGGTGGGGCGGGCCAACTTCGTCCGCCGGACTCGGGATGGCGCGAGACTTTGCGACGTGCCTGCGTGTGCCAAAAATAGGCCGCGGGCACAGCCGCGCCCAAAAATAACCCCCCAAAGGTCGTCGAGCCCAAAACCCCCAGCGGAAAAATGGCCAAAAAACGGGTGGGCTATAGCCGTGGGGAGCGGGGCTGGCCCACTTCGTCCGCCGGACTCGGAATGGGGCGAGACTTTGCGAGCGGCCTCCGTGTTACAAAAATAGGCCGCGGGCACAGCCGCGCCCAAAAATAACCCCCCAAAGGTCAGCGCGCACAAACCCCCCAGCGGAAAAATGGCCAAAAAACGGGTGGGCCGTAGCCTTGGGGGGAGGGGCTGGCCCACTTCATCCGCCGGACTCGGAATGGGGCGAGAATTTGTGAGCGGCCTCCGTGTGCCAAAAATAGGCCGCGGGCACAGCCGCGCCCAAAAATACCCACCCGAAGGCCGGGGCGCCATGTTCGTCCAGCGGAAAAAGGCCACAAAAACGGGTGGGCTATAGCCTTGGGGGGTGGGGCGGGCCAACTTCGTCTGCCGGACTCGGGATGGCGCGAGACTTTGCGATGTGCCTCCGTGTGCAAAAAATAGGCCGCGGGCACAGCCGCGCCCAAAAATACCCGCCCGAAGGCCGGGACGCCAAGTTCGTCCAGCGGTCAAAGGCCACAAAAACGGGTGGGCTATAGCCTTGGGGGGTGGGGCCGGCCAACTTCGTCCGCCGGACTCGGAATGGCGCGAGAATTTGCTAGGTGCCTCCATGTGCCAAAAATAGGCCGCGGGCACAGACGCGCCCAAAAATACCCACTCGAAGGCCGGGACGCCAATTTCGTCCAGCGGAAAAAGGCCACAAAAACGGGTGGGCTATAGCCTTGGGGGGTGGGGCTGGGCAACTTCGTCCGCCGGAATCGGAATGGCGCGACACGTTGCGACGTGCCTCCGTGTGCCAAAAATAGGCCACGGACACAGCCGCGCCCAAAAATACCCGCCCGAAGGGCGGGGCGCCATGTTCGTCCAGCGGAAAAAGGCCACAAAAAAGGGTGGGCTATAGCCTTGGGGGGTGGTGCTGGCCAACTTCGTCCGCCGGACTCGGAATGGCGCGAGACTTTGCGAGGCGCCTCCGTGTGCCAAGAATAGGCCGCAGGCACAGCCGCGCCCAAAAATACCCGCCCAAAGGCAGGGGCGCCAAGTTCGTCCAGCGGAAAAATGGCCAAAAAACGGGTGGGCTATAGCCTTGGGGGGAGGGGCTGGCCGACTTCATCCGCCGGACACGGAATGGGGCGAGACTTTGCGAGCGGCCTCCGCGTGGCAAAAATAGGCCGCGGGCACAGCCGCGCCCAAAAATACCCGCCCAAAGGCCAGGGCGCCAAGTTCGTCCAGCGGAAAAATGGCCAAAAAACGGGTGGGCTATAGCCTTGGGGGGAGGGGCTGGCCGACTTCGTCCGCCGGACTCGGAATGGGGCGAGACTTTGCGAGCGGCCTCCGCGTGGCAAAAATAGGCCGCGGGCGCAGCCGCGCCCAAAAATAACCCCCCGAAGGTCGGCGCGCCCAAACCCCCCATCGGAAAAATGGCCAAAAAACGGGTGGGCCATAGCCTTGGGTGGAGGGGCTGGCCAACTTCGTCCGCCGGACTCGGAATGGGGCGAGACTTTGCGAGCGGCCTCCGTATGCCAAAACTAGGCCGCGGGCACAGCCGCGCCCAAAAATAACCGCCCGATGGCCGGGGCGCCAAGTTCGTCCGGCGGAAAAATGGCCAAAAAACGAGTGGGCTATAGCCTTGGGGGGAAGGGGCTGGCCAACTTCGTCCGCCGGACTCGGAATGGGGCGGGACTTTGAGAGCGGCATCCGCGTGCCAAAAATGGGCCGCGGGCACAGCCGACCCCAAAAATAACCGCCCGAAGGTCGGCGCGCCTAAACCCCCCAGCGAAAAATTGCCAAAAAACGGGTGGGCTATAGCCTTGGGGTAGGGGCTGGCCAACTTCGTCCACCGGACTCGGAATGGGGCAAGACTTTGCGAGCGGCCTCCACATGCCAAAAATAGGCCGCGGGCACAGCGGCGCCCAAAAATAACAGCCCGAAGGCTGGGGCGCCAAGTTCGTCCAGCGGAAAAATGGCCAAAAAACGGGTGGGCTATAGCCGTGGGGGGCGGGGCTGGCCAACTTCGTCCGCCGGACTCGGAATGGGGCGAGACTTTGCGAGCGGCCTCCGTGTGCCAAAAATCAGCCGCGGCACAGCCGCGCCCAAAAATACCCGCCCGAAGGCCGGGGCGCCTAGTTCCTCCAGCGGTAAAAGGCCACAAAAACGGGTGGGCTATAGCCTCGGGGGGTGGGGCTGGCCAACTTCGTCCGCCGGACTCGGAATGGCACGAGAATTTGCGAGGCACCTCCGTGTGCCAAAAATAGGCCATGGGCACAGCCGCGCCCAAAAACACCCGCCCGAAGGCCAGGGCGCCAAGTTCGTCCAGCCGGACTCGGAATGGGGCGAGACTTTGCGAGCGGCCTCCGCGTGCCAAAAATAGGCCGCGGGCACAGCCGCGCCCAAAAATAACCCCCCAAAGGTCGGCGCGCCCAAACCCCCCAGCGGAAAAATGACCAAAAAACGGGTGGGCTATAGCCTTGGGGGGAGGGGCCGGCCCACTTCGTCCGCCGGACTCGGAATGGGGCGAGACTTTGCGAGCGGCCTCCGCGTGCCAAAAATAGGCCGCGGGCACAGCCGCACCCAAAAATAACCGCCCGAAGGCCGGGGCACCAGGTTCGTCCAGCGGAAAAAGGCCACAAAAACGGGTGGCCTATAGCCTTGGGGGGTGGGGCTGGCCAACATCGTCCGTCGGACTCGGAATGGCGCGAGACTTTGCGAGGGGCCTCCGTGTGCCAAAAATAGGCCGCGGGCACAGCCGAGCCCAAAAATAATAGCCCGAAGGCCGTGGTACCAAGTTCGTCCAGTGGAAAAAGGCCACAAAAACGGGTGGGCTATAGCCTTGGGGTGTGGGGCTGGCCAACTTCGTCCGCTGGACTTGGAATGGTGCGAGACTTTGTGAGGGGCCTCCGTGTGCCAAAAATAGGCCGCGGCCACAGCCGCACGAAAAAATAACCGCCCGAAGGCCGGGGCGCCAAGTTCGTCCAGCGGAAAAAGGCCACAAAAACGGGTGGCCTACAGCCTCGGGGGGTGGGGCTGGCCAACTTCGTCCGCCGAATTCGGAATGGCGTGAGACTTTGCGAGGGGCCTCCGTGTACCAAAAATAGGCATGGGCACAGCCGTGCCCAATAATTCCTGCCCGAAGGCCGGGGCGCCAAGTTCGTCCAGCGGGAAAAGGCCACAAAAACGGGTGGGCTATAGCTTTGGGGGGTGGCGCTGGCCAACTTCGTCCGCCGGACTCGGAATGGTGCGAGACTTTGCGAGGGATCTCCGTGTGACAAAAATAGGCCGCGGGCACAGCCGCGCCCAAAAATAACAGCCCGAAGGCCGGGCCGCCAAGTTCGTCCAGCGAAAATAGGCCACAAAAACGGGTGGGCTATAGCCTTGGGGGATGGGGCTGGCCAACTTCGTCCGCCGGACTGAGAATGGCGCGAGACTTTGCGAGGGGCCCCCATGTACCAAAAATAGGCCGCGGACACAGCCGAGCCCAAAAATAACTTCCCGATGTCCGGGGCGCCAAGTTCGTCCAGCGGAAAAAGGCCACAAAAACGGGTGGGCTATAGCCTTGGGAGGTGGGGCTGGCCAACTTTGTCCGCCGGACTCGGAATGGCGCGAGACTTTGCGAGGGGCCTCCGTGTGCCAAAAATAGGCCATGGGCACAGCCGCGCCCAAAAATAACCGCCCGAAGGCCGGGCCGTCAAGTTAGTCCAGCGGAAAAAGGCCACAAAAACGGGTGGGCTATAGCCTTGGGGGGTGGGGCTGGCCAACTTTGTCCGCCGGACTCGGAATGGCGCGAGACTTTGCGAGGGGCCTCCGCGTGCAAAAAATAGGCCGCGTGCCCAGCCGCGCCAAAAAATAACCACCCGAAAGCCGGGGCTCCAAGTTCGTCCAGCGGAAAAATGCCACAAAAATGGGTGGGATATAGCCTTGCGGGGTGGGGCTGGCCAATTTCATCCGCCGGACTCGGCATGGCGCGAGACTTTGCGAGGAGCCTCCGTGTGCCAAAAATAGGCTGCGGGTACAGCCGCGCCCAAAAATAACCACCCGAAGGCCGGCGCGCCAAGTTCGTCCAGCGGAGAAAGGCCACAAAAACGGGTGGGCTATAGCCTTGGGGGGTGGGGCAGGCCTACTTCGTCCGCCGCACTCGGAATGGCGCGAGACTTTGCGAGGGGTCTCCGTGTGCCAAAAATAGGCTGCGGGCACAGCCGCAGCAAAAAATAACCTCCCGAAGGCCGGGGCGCCAAGTTCGTCCTGCGGAAAAAGACCACAAAAACGGGTGGGCAATAGCCTTGGGGGGTGGGGCTGGCCAACATCGTCCGCCGGACTCGAAATGGCGCGAGACTTTGCGAGGGGCCTCCGTGTACCAAAAATAGGCTGCGTGCACAGCCGAGCCCAAAACTAACCGCCCGAAGGCCGGGGCGCCAAGTTCGTCCAGCGGAAAATGGCCACAAAAACGGGTGGGCTATAGCCTTGGGGGGTGGGGCTGGCCAACTTCGTCCGCCGGACTCGGAATGGCGCGAGACTTTGCGATCGGCCACCGTGTGCCAAAAATAGGCCGCGGGCACAGCCACGCCCAAAAATAACCGCCCGAAGGCCGGGGCGCCAAGTTTGTCCAGAGGAAAAGGGCCACAAAAACGGGTGGGCTATAGCCTTGGGGGGTGGGGCTGGCCAACTTGGTCCACCGGACTAGGAATGGCGCGAGACTTTGCGAGGGGCCTCCGTGTGCCAAAAATAGGCCGCGGACACAGCCGCGGCAAAAAATAACCTCCCGAAGGCCGGGGCGCCAAGTTCGTCCAGCGGAAAAAGGCCACAAAAACGGGTGGGCTATAGCCTTGGGGGGTGGGGCTGGCCAACTTCGTCCGCCGGACTCGAAATGGCGCGAGACTTTGCGAGGGGCCTCCGTGTGCCAAAAATTGGCCGCGTGCACAGGCGCGCCCAAAAATAACCGCCCGAAGGCCGGGGTGCCAAGTTTGTCCACCGAAAAAAGGCCACAAAAACGGGTGGGCTATAGCCTTGGGGGGTGGGGCTGGCCAACTTCGTCCGCCGGACTAGAAATGGCGTGAGACTTTGGGAGGGGCCTCCGTGTGCCAAAAATAGGCCGCGGGCACAGCCGCATCCAAAAATAACCGCCCGAAGGCCGGGCCGCCAAGTTCGTCCTGAATAAAAAGGCCACAAAAACGGGTGGGCAATAGCCTTGGGGGGTGGGGCTGGCCAACATCGTCCGCCGGACTCGGAATGGCGCGAAACTTTGCGAGGCACCTCCGTGTGCCAAAAATAGGCCCGGGCACAGCTGCGCCCAGAAATACCTGCCCGAAGGCCGGGGCGCCAAGTTCGTCCATCGGTAAAATGCCACAAAAACGGGTGGGCAATAGCCTTGGGGGGTGGGGCTGGCCAACTTCGTCCGCCGGACTCGGAATGGTGCGAGACTTTGCGAGGGGCCTCCATGAGCCAAAAATAGGCCGCGGGCACAGCCACGCCATAAAATAACCGACCGAAGGCCGGGGCGCCAAGTTCGTCCAGAGGAAAAGGGCCACAAAAATGGGTGGGCTATAGCCTTGGGGGGTGGGGCTTGCCAACTTCGTCCGCCGGACTCCGAATGGCGCGAGACTTTGCGAGGGGCCTCCGTGTGCCAAAAATAGGCCGCGCGCACAGCCGCGCCCAAAAATAACCACTCGAAGGCCGGGGTGCCAAGTTCGTCCAGAAGAAAAAGGCCACAAAAACGGGTGGGCTATAGCCTTGGGGGGAGGGGCTGGCCTAGTTCGTCCGCCGCACTCGGAATGGCGCGAGACTTTGCGAGGGGCCTCCGTGGGCCAAAAATAGGCCACGGACATAGCCGCGGCAAAAAATAACCTCCCGAAGGCCGGGGCGCCAAGTTCGTCCAGCGGTAAAAGGCCACAAAAACGGGTGGGCTATAGCCTTGGGGGGTGGGGCTGGCCGACTTCGTCCGCCGGACTGGAAATGGTGCTAGACTTTGCGAGGGGCCTCCGTATGCCAAAAATGGGCCGCGTGCTAAGCCACGCCCAAAAATAACGGCCCGAAGGCCAGGGCGCCAAGTTCGTCCAGTGGAAAAAGGCCACAAAAACGGGTGGGCTATAGCCTTGGGGGGTGGGGCTGGCCAACTTGGTCCGCCTGACTAGGAATGGGGCGAGACTTTGCGAGGGGCCTCCGTGTGCCAAAAATAGGACGTGGCCAGTGCCGCGCCCAAAAATAACCACCCGAAGGCCGGGGCGCCAAGTTCGTCTAGCGGAAAATGGCCACAAAAACGGGTGGGCTATAGCCTTGGGGGGTGGGGCTGGACAACTTCGTCCGCCGGACTCGGAATGGCGCGAGACTATACGAGGGGCCTCCATGTGCCAAAAATAGGCCGCGGTCGCAGCCGCGCCCAAAAATAACCACCCGAAGGACGGGGCGCCAAGTTCGTCCAGCGGAGAAAGGCCACAAAAACGGGTGGGCTATAGCCTTGGGGGGTGGGGCTGGCCTACTTCGTCCGCCGCACTCGGAATGGCGCGAGACTTTGCAAGGGGCGTCCGTGTGCTAAAAATGGGCCGCGTGCTAAGCCGCGCCCAAAAATAACCGCCCGAAGGCCGGGGCGCCAAGTTCGTCCAGCGGAAAAAGGGCACAAAAACGGGTGGGCTATAGCCTTGGGGGGTGGGGCTGTCCCACTTCGTCCGCCGGACTCGGAATGGCGCGAGAATTTACGAGGGGCCTCTGTGTGCCAAAAATAGGCCGCGGGCACAGCCGCGCCCAAAAATAATCACCCGAAGGCCGGGGCGCCAAGTTCGTCCAGCGGAGAAAGGCCACAAAAACGGGTGGGCTATAGCCTTGGGGGGTGGGGCTGGCCTACTTAGTCCACCGCACTCGGAATGGCGCGAGACTTTGCGAGGGGCCTCCGTACGCCAAAAATATGCCGCGGGCACAGCCGCGGCAAAAAATAACCTCCCGAAGGCCGGGGCGCCAAGTTCGTCCAGCGGAAAAAGGCCACAAAAACGAGTGGGCTATAGCCTTGGGGGGTGGGGCTGGCCAACTTCGTCCGCCGGACTCGGAATGGCGCGAGAATTTACGAGGGGCCTCCGTATGCCAAAAATGGGCCGCGTGCTAAGCCGCGCCCAAAAATAATCACCCGAAGGCCGGGGCGCCAAGTTCGTCCAGCGGAGAAAGGCCACAAAAACGGGTGGGCTATAGCCTTGGGGGGTGGGGCTGGCCTACTTAGTCCACCGTACTCGGAATGGCGCGAGACTTTGCGAGGGGCCTCCGTGCGCCAAAAATATGCCGCGGGCACAGCCGCGGCAAAAAATAACCTCCCAAAGGCCGGGGCGCCAAGTTCGTCCAGCGGAAAAAGGCCACAAAAACGGGTGGGCTATAGCCTTGGGGGGTGGGGCTGGCCAACTTCGTCCGCCGGACTCGAAATGGCGCGAGACTTTGCGAGGGGCCTCCGTGTGCCAAAAATAGGCCGTGGGCACAGCCGCGCCCAAGAATAACCGCCCGAAGGCCGGGGCGCCAAGTTCGTCCAGCGGAAAAAGGCCACAAAAACGGGTGGGCTATAGCCTTGGGGGGTGGGGCTGGGCAACTTCATCCGCCGGACTCGGAATGGCTTGAGACTTTGCGAGGCAGCTCCGTGTGCCAAAAATAGGCATCGGGCACTGCCGCGCCCAAAAATACCCGCCCGAAGGCCGGGGCGCCAACTTCGTCGAGCGGTAAAAGGCCACAAAAATGGGTGGGCTATAGCCTTGGGGGGTGGGGCTGGCCAACTTCGTCCGCCGGACTCGGAATAGCGTGACACTTTGTGAGGCACCTCCGTGTGCCAAAAATAGGTCGCGTCTGGGGCTGGCCAACTTCGTCCGCCGGACTCGGAATGGCACGATACTTTACGAGGCGCCTCCGTGTGCCAAAAATAGGCCGCGGACACAGCCGCGCCCAAAAATACCCGCCCGAAAGCCGGGGCGCCAAGTTCGTCCAGCGGAAAAAGGCCACAAAAACGGGTGGGCTATAGCCTTTGGGCGTGGGGCTGGCCAACTTCGTCTGCCGGACTCGGAATGCCGCGAGACTTTACGAGGGTCCTAGGTGTGCCAAAAATAGGCCGCGGGCACAGCCGCGGCCAAAAATCCCCGCCCGAAGGCCGGGGCGCCAAGTTCGTCCTGCGGAAAAAGGCCACAAAAACGGGTGGGCTATAGCCTTGGGGGGTGGGGCTGGCCAACTTCGTCCGCCGGACTCGGAATGGTGCGAGAATTTACGAGGGGCCTCCGTGTGACAAAAATAGGCCGCGGGCACAGCCGCGCCCAAAAATAACCATCCGAAGGCCGGGGCGCCAAGTTCGTCCAGCGGAGAAAGGCCACAAAAACGGGTGGGCTATAGCCTTGGGGGGTGGGGCTGGCCTACTTAGTCCACCGCACTAGGAATGGCGCGAGACTTTGCGAGGGGCCTCCGTGCGCCAAAAATATGCCGCGGGCACAGCCGCGGCAAAAAATAACCTCCCGAAGGCCGGGGCGCCAAGTTCGTCCAGCGGAAAAAGGCCACAAAAACGGGTGGGCTATAGCCTTTGGGCGTGGGGCTGGCCAACTTCGTCTGCCGGACTCGGAATGCCGCGAGACTTTACGAGGGTCCTAGGTGTGCCAAAAATAGGCCGCGGGCACAGCCGCGGCCAAAAATCCCCGCCCGAAGGCCGGGGCGCCAAGTTCGTCCTGCGGAAAAAGGCCACAAAAACGGGTGGGCTATAGCCTTGGGGGTGGGGCTGGCCAACTTCGTCCGCCGGACTCGAAATGGCACGAGACTTCGCGAGGGGCCTCCGTGTGCCGAAAATAGGCCGTGGGCACAGCCGCGCCCAAGAATAACCGCCCGAAGGCCGGGGCGCCAAGTTCGTCCAGCGGAAAAAGGCCACAAAAACGGGTGGGCTATAGCCTTGGGGGGTGGGGCTGGCCAACTTCGTCCGCCGGACTCGGAATGGCGCGAGACATTGCGAGAGGCCTCCGTGTGCCAAAAATAGGCCGCGGGCACAGCCACGCCCAAAAGGAACCGCCCGAAGCCCGGGGCGCCAAGTTCGTACAGCGGAAAAAGGCCACAAAAACGGGTGGGCTATAGGCTTGGGGGGTGGGGCTGGCCCACTTCGTCCGCCGGACTCAGAATGGCGCGAGACTTTGTGAGGGGCCTCTGTGTGCCAAAAATAGGCCGCGGACACAGCCGCGCCCAAAACTAACCGCCCGAAGGCCGTGGCGCCAAGTTCGTCCAGCAGAAAAAGGCCACAAAAACGGTTGGGCTATAGCCTTGGGGGGTGGGGCTGGCCAACTTCGTCCGCCGGACTCGGAATGGCGCGAGACTTCGCGAGGGGCCTCCGTGTGCCAAAAATAGGCATGGGCACAGCTGCGCCCAAAAATAACCGCCCGAAGGCCGGGCGCCAAGTTCGTCCATCAGAAAAAGGCCACAAAACCGGTTGGGCTATAGCCTTGGGGGGTGGGGCTGGCCAACTTCGTCCGCCGGACTCGGAATGGCGCGAGACTTCGCGAGGGGCCTCCGTGTGCCAAAAATAGGCCGCGGGCACAGCTGCGCCCAAAAATAACCGCCCGAAGGCCGGGGCGCCAAGTTCGTCCAGCGGAAAAAGGCCACAAAAACGCGTGGGCCATAGCCTTGGGGGGTGGGGCTGACCAACTTCGTCCGCCGCACTCGGAATGGAGCGAGCCTTTGCGAGGGGCCTCCGTGTGCCAAAAATAGGCCGCGGGCACAGCCGCGTCAAAAAATAACCGCCCGAACGCTGGGTCGCCAAGTTTGTCCAGCGGAAAAAGGCCACCAAAACGGGTGGGCTATAGCCTTGGGGGGTGGGGCTGGCCGACTTCGTCCGCCGGACTCGGAATGGCGCGAGACTTTGCGAGGGGCCTCCGTTTGCCAAATATAGGCCGCGGGCATAGCCGCGCCCAAAACTAACCGCCCGAAGGCCAGGGCACCAAGTTCGTCCAGCGGGAAAAGGCCACAAAAATGGGTGGGCTATAGCCTTGGGGGGTGGGGCTGGCCAACTTTGTCCCCCGGACTCGGAATGGCGCGAGACATTGCGAGGGGCCTCCGTGTGCCAAAAATAGGCCGCGGGCACAGCCACGCCCAAAAAGAACCGCCCGAAGGCCGGGGCGCCAAGTTCGTACAGCGGAAAAAGGCCACAAAAACGGGTGGGCTATAGGCTTGGGGGGTGGGGCTGGCCCACTTCGTCCGCCGGACTCAGAATGGTGCGAGACTTTGCGAGGGGCCTCTGTGTGCCAAAAATAGGCCGTGGACATAGCCGCGCCCAAAAATAACCGCCCGAAGGCCGTGGCGCCAAGTTCGTCCAGCAGAAAAAGGCCACAAAAACGGGTGGGCTATAGCCTTGGGGGGTGGGGCTGAATCACTTCGTCCACCAGACTCAGAATGGCGCGAGACTTTGCGAGGGGCCTCCGTGTGCCAAAAATAGGCCGCGGACACAGCCGCGCCCAAAAATAACCACCCGAAGGCCGGGGCGCCCAGTTCGTCCAGCGGAAAAAGGCCACAAAAACGGGTGGGCTATAGCCTTGGAGGGTGGAGCTGGCCGACTTCGTCCGCCGGACTCGGAATGGCGCGAGACTTTGCGAGGGGCCTCCGTTTGCCAAATATAGGCCGCGGGCATAGCCGCGCCCAAAACTAACCGCCCGAAGGCCGGGGCACCAAGTTCGTCCAGCGGAAAATGGCCACACAAAAACGGGTGGGCTATAGCCTTGGGGGGTGGGGCTGGCCAACTTCCTCCGCTGGACTCGGAATGGCGCGAGCCTTTGCGAGGGGCCTCCGTGTGCCAAAAATAGGCCGCGGACACAGCCACGCCCAAAAATAACAGCCCGAAGGCCGGGGCGCCAAGGTCGTCCAGCGGAAAAAGGCCACGAAAACGGGTGGGCTATAGCCTTGGGGGGTGGGGCTGGCCAACTTCATCCCCCGGACTCGGAATGGCGCGAGACATTACGAGGGGCCTCCGTGTGCCAAAAATAGGCCGCGAGCACAGCCACGTCCAAAAAGCACCGCCCGAAGGCCGGGGCGCCAAGTTCGTACAGCGGAAAAAGGCCACAAAAACGGGTGGGCTATAGGCTTGGGGGGTTGGGCTGGCCCACTTCGTCCGCCGGACTCAGAATGGCGCGAGACTTTGCGAGGGGCCTCTGTGTGCCAAAAATAGGCCGCGGACACAGCCGCGACCAAAAATAACCGCCCGGAGGCCGTGGCGCCAAGTTCGTCCAGCAGAAAAAGTCCACAAAAACGGGTTGGCTATAGCCTTGGGGGGTGGGGCTGGCCAACTTCGTCCGCCGGACTCGGAATGGCGCAAGACTTTGCGAGGGGCCTCCGTGTGCCAAAAATAGGCCGCGGGCAAAGCCGCGCCCAAAAATACCCGCCCGAAGGCCGGGCCGCCAAGTTCGTCCAGCGGAAAAAGGCCAAAAAAATGGGTGGGCTATAGCCTTGGGGGGTGGGGCTGGCCAACTTCGTCCGCCGGACTCGGAATGGCGCGAGACTTTGCGAGGGGCCTCTGTGTGCCAAAAATAAGCCGCGGGCACGGCCGCGCCCAAAAATAACCGCCCGAAGGCCGGGGCGCCAAGTTCGTCCAGCGGAAAAAGGCCACAAAAACGCGTGGGCCATAGCCTTGGGGGGTGGGGCTGACCAACTTCGTCCGCCGCACTCGGAATGGAGCGAGCCTTTACGAGGGGCCTCCGTGTGCCAAAAATAGGCCGCGGGCACAGCCACGTCAAAAAATAACCGCCCGAACGCCGGGTCGCCAAGTTTGTCCAGCGGAAAAAGGCCACCAAAACGGGTGGGCTATAGCCTTGGGGGGTGGGGCTGGCCGACTTCGTCCGCCGGACTCGGAATGGCGCGAGACTTTACGAGGGGCCTCCGTGTGCGAAAAATTGGCCGCGGGCACCGCCGCGCTCAAAAATAACCGCGCGAAGGCCGGGGGGCCAAGTTCGTCCAGTGGAAAAAGTCCACAAAAACGGGTGGGCTATAGGCTTGGGGGGTGGGGCTGGCCCACTTCGTCCGCCGGACTCAGAATGGCGCGAGACTTTGCGAGGGGCCTCTATGTGCCAAAAATAGGCCGCGGACACAGCGGCGCCTATAAATAACCACCCGAAGGCCGTGGCGCCATGTTCGTCCAGCAGAAAAAGGCCACAAAAACGGGTGGGCTATAGCCTTGGGGGGTGGGCCTGGCCCACTTCGTCCGCCGGACTCGGAATGGCGCGAGACTTTGCGAGGGGCTTCCGTGTGCCAAAAATAGGCCGCGGGCACAGCCGCGCCCAAAAATAACCACCCGAAGGCCGGGGTGCCAAGTTTGTCCAGCGGAAAAAGGCCACAAAAACGGGTGGGCTATAGCCTTGGGGGCTGGGGCTGGCCGACTTCGTACGCCGGACTCGGAATGGCGTGAGACTTTGCGAGGGGCCTCCGTGTGCCAAATATAGGCCGCGGGCATAGCCGCGCCCAAAA
This sequence comes from Citrus sp. QX-2021, assembly GCA_030444885.1. Lineage (NCBI taxonomy): Eukaryota > Viridiplantae > Streptophyta > Magnoliopsida > Sapindales > Rutaceae > Citrus > Citrus sp. QX-2021. Next base: position 14,375 of record JAUJEF010000256.1, on the reverse strand, counting down.
ATAACCGCCCGAAGGCCGGGGCGCCAAGTTTGTCCAGCGGAAAAAGGCCACAAAAACGGGTGGGCCATAGCCTTGGGGGGTGGGGCTGGCCTACTTCGTCCGCCGGACTCGGAATGGCGCGAGACTTTGCGAGGGGCCTCCGTGTGACAAAAATAGGCCGCGGGCACAGCCGTGCCCAAAAATACCCGCCCGAAGGCCGGGCCGCCAAGTTCGTCCAGCGGAAAAAGGCCAAAAAAATGGGTGGGCTATAGCCTTGGGGGGTGGGGCTGGCCAACTTCGTCTGCCGGACTCGGAATGGCGCGAGACTTTGCGAGGGGCCTCTGTGTGCCAAATATAAGCCGTGGGCACGGCCGCGCCCAAAAATAACCGCCCGAACGCCGGGTCGCCAAGTTTGTCCAGCGGAAAAAGGCCACCAAAACGGGTGGGCTATAGCCTTGGGGGGTGGGGCTGGCCGACTTCGTCCGCCGGACTCGGAATGGCGCGAGACTTTGCGAGGGGCCTCCATTTGCCAAAAATAGGCAAAGGGCATAGCCGCGCCAAAATAACCGCCCGAAGGCGGGGCACCAAGTTCGTCCAGCGGGAAAACGCCACAAAAATGGGTGGGCTATAGCCTTGGGGGTGGGGCTGGCCAACTTCGTCCCGGACTCGAATGGCGAGACATTGCGAGGGGCCTCACGTGTGCTGCAAAAATAGGCCATGGGCACAGCCACGCCTAAAGAACCGCCCAAGGCCGGGCGCCAAGTTCGTACAGCGGAAAAAGGCCACAAAAACGGGTGGGCTATAGGCTTGGGGGTGGGGCTGGCCCACTTCGTCCCGCTTGACTCGGAATGGCGCGAGACTTTGCGAGGGGCCTCTATGTGCCAAAAATAGGCATGGACACAGCCGCGCTTATAAATAACCACCCGAAGGCCGTGGCGCCATGTTCGTCCAGCAGAAAAAGGCCACAAAACGGTGGGCTATAGCCTTGGGGGTGGGCACAGCCCACTTCGTCCGCCGGACTCGGAATGGCGCGAGACTTTGCGAGGGCTTCCGTGTGCCAAAATAGGCCGCGGGCACAGCCGCGCCTGTAAAATAACCACCCGAAGGCCGGGCGCCAAGTTCGTCCAGCGGAAAAAGCCCACAAACACGGGTGGGCCATCCCCTTGGGGGGCGGGGCTGGACCACTTCGTCCTCCCGACTCGGAATGGCGCGAGACTTTGCGAGGGGCTTCCGTGTGCCAAAAATAGGCCGCGGGCATAGCCGCGCCAAAAAATAACCGCCCGAAGGCCGGGGCGCCAAGTTTGTCCAGCGGAAAAAGGCCACAAAAACGGGTGGGCCATAGCCTTGGGGGGTGGGGCTGGCCTACTTCTTCCGCCGGACTCGGAATGGCGCGAGACTTTGCGAGGGGCCTCCGTGTGACAAAAATAGGCCGCGGACACAGCCGCGCCCAAAAATAACCGCCCGAAGGCCGGGGCGCCAAGTTCGTCCAGCAGAAAAAGGCCACAAAAACAGGTGGGCTATAGCCTTGGGGGGTGGGGCTGGCCAACTTCGTCCGCCGGACTCGGAATGGCGCGAGACTTTGCGAGGGGCCTCTGTGTGCCAAAAATAAGCCGCGGGCACGGCCGCACCCTAAAATAACCGCCCGAAGGCCGGGGCGCCAAGTTCGTCCAGCGAAAAAAGGCCACAAAAACGCGTGGGCCATAGCCTTGGGGGGTGGGGCTGACCAACTTCGTCCGCCGCACTCGGAATGGAGCGAGCCTTTGCGAGGGGCCTCCGTGTGCCAAAAATAGGCCGCGGGCACAGCAGCGTCAAAAATAACCGCCCGAACGCCGGGTCGCCAAGTTTGTCCAGCGGAAAAGGCCACCAAAACGGGTGGGCTATAGCCTTGGGGGTGGGGCTGGCGACTTCGTCCGCGGCCGGACTCGGAATGGCGCGAGACTTTACGAGGGCCTCCGTTTGCCAATTATAGGCATGGGCATAGCCGCGCCCAAAACTATCCGCCCGAAGGCCGGGCACCAAGTTCGTCCAGCGGAAAAGGCCACAAAAATGGGTGGGCTATAGCCTTGGGGTGGGGCTGGCCAACTTCGTCCCCTGACTCGGAATGGCGCGAGACATTGCGAGGGGCCTCCCTGTGCCAAAAATAGACCGCGGCCACAGCCACGCCTTAAAAGAACCGCCCAAGGCCGGGCGCCAAGTTCAGACAGCGGAAAAAGGCCACAAAAACGGGTGGGCTATAGGCTTGGGGGGTGGGGCTGGCCCACTTCGTCCGCCGGACTCAGAATGGCGCGAGACTTTGCGAGGGGCCTCTGTGTGCCAAAAATAGGCCGCGGACACAGCCGCGCCCAAAAATAACCGCCCGAAGGCCGTGGCGCCAAGTTCGTCCAGCAGAAAAAGGCCACAAAAACGGTTGGGCTATAGCCTTGGGGGGTGGAGCTGGCCAACTTCGTCCGCCGGACTCGGAATGGCGCGAGACTTCGCGAGGGGCCTCCGTGTGCCAAAAATAGGCCGCGGGCACAGCTGCGCCCAAAAATAACCACCCGAAGGCCGGGGCGCCCAGTTCGTCCAGCGGAAAAAGGCCACAAAAACGGGTGGGCTATCGCCTTGGGGGGTGGGGCTGGCCGACTTCGTCCGCCGGACTCGGAAAGGCGCGAGACTTTGCGAGGGGCCTCCGTTTGCCAAATATAGGCCGCAGGCATAGCTGCGCCCAAAACTAACCGCCCGAAGGCCGGGGCACCAAGTTCGTCCAGCGGGAAAAGGCCACAAAAATGGGTGGGCTATAGCCTTGGGGGGTGGGGCTGGCCAACTTCGTCCCCCGGACTCGGAATGGCGCGAGACATTGCGAGGGGCCTCCGTGTGCCAAAAATAGGTCACGGGCACAGCCACGCCCAAAAAGAACCGCCCTAAGGCCGGGGCGCCAAGTTCGTACAGCGGAAAAAGGCCACAAAAACGGGTGGGCTATAGGCTTGGGGGGTGGGGCTGGCCCACTTCGTCCGCCGGACTTAGAATGGCGCGAGACTTTGCGAGGGGCCTCTATGTGCCAAAAATAGACCACGGACACAGCCACGCCTACAAATAGCCACCCGAAGGCCGTGGCGCCATGTTCGTCCAGCAGAAAAAGGCCACAAAAACGGGTGGGCTATAGCCTTGGGGGGTGGGCCTGGCCAACTTCGTCCGCCGGACTCGGAATGGCGCGAGACTTTGCGAGGGGCCTCCGTGTGCCAAATATAGGCCGCGGGCATAGCCGCGCCCAAAAATAACCGCCCGAAGGCCGGGGCGCCAAGTTTGTCCAGCGGAAAAAGGCCACAAAAACGGGTGGGCTATAGCCTTGGGGGGTGGGGCTGGCCGACTTCGTCCGCCGGACTCGGAATGGCGCGAGACTTTGCGAGGGGCCTCCGTGTGCCAAATATAGGCCGCGGGCATAGCCGCGCCCAAAAATAACCGCCCGAAGGCCGGGGCGCCAAGTTTGTCCAGCGGAAAAAGGCCACAAAAACAGGTCGGCTATATCCTTGGGGGGTGGGGCTGGCCAACTTCGTCCGCCGGACTCGGAATGGCGCGAGACTTTGCGAGGGGCCTCCGTGTGCCAAAAATAGGCCGCGGGCAAAGCCGCGCCCAAAAATACCCGCCCGAAGGCCGGGCCGCCAAGTTCGTCCAGCGGAAAAAGGCCACAAAAATGGGTGGGCTACAGGCTTGGGGGGTGGGGCTGGCCAACTTCGTCCGCCGCACTCGGAATGGCGCGAGCCTTTGCGAGGGGCCTCCGTGTGCCAAAAAAATAGGCCTTGGGCACGGCCGCGCCCAAAATAACCGCCCGAAGGCCGGGGCGCCAAGTTCGTCCAGCGGAAAAAGGCCACAAAAACGCGTGGGCCATAGCCTTGGGGGGTCGGGCTGACCAACTTCGTCCGCCGCACTCGGAATGGAGCGAGCCTTTGCGAGGGGCCTCCGTGTGCCAAAAATAGGCTGCGGGCACAGCCGCGTCCAAAAATAACCGCTCGAACGCCGGGTCGCCAAGTTTGTCCAGCGGAAAAAGGCCACCAAAACGGGTGGGCTATAGCCTTGGGGGGTGGGGCTGACCAACTTCGTCCGCCGCACTCGGAATGGTGCGAGCCTTTGCGAGGGGCCTTCGTGTGCAAAAAATAGGCCGCGGGCACAGCCGCGTCCAAAAATAACCGCCCGAATGCCGGGCCGCCAAGTTCGTCCAGCGGAAAAAGGCCACAAAAACAGGTGGGCTATAGCCTTGGGGGGTGGGGCTGGCCAACTTCGTCCCCCGGACTCGGAATGGCGCGAGACATTACGAGGGGCCTCCGTGTGCCAAAAATAGGTCACGGGCACAGCCACGCCCAAAAAGAACCGCCCTAAGGCCGGGGCGCCAAGTTCGTACAGCGGAAAAAGGCCACAAAAACGGGTGGGCTATAGGCTTGGGGGGTGGGGCTGGCCCACTTCGTCCGCCGGACTCAGAATGGCGCGAGACTTTGCGAGGGGCTTCCGTGTGCCAAAAATAGGCCGCGGGCACAGCCGCACCCAAAAATAACCGCCCGAAGGCCGTGGCGCCAAGTTCGTCCAGCAGAAAAAGGCCACAAAAACGGTTGGGCTATAGCCTTGGGGGGTGGAATTGGCCAACTTCGTCCGCCGGACTCGGAATGGCGCGAGACTTCGCGAGGGGCCTCCGTGTGCCAAAAATAGGCCGCGGGCATAGCTGCGCCCAAAAATAACCACCCGAAGGCCGGGGCGCCCAGTTCGTCCAGCGGAAAAAGGCCACAAAAACGGGTGGGCTATCGCCTTGGGGGGTGGGGCTGGCCGACTTCGTCCGCCGGACTCGGAAAGGCGCGAGACTTTGCGAGGGGCCTCCGTTTGCCAAATATAGGCCGCGGGCATAGCTGCGCCCAAAACTAACCGCCCGAAGGCCGGGGCACCAAGTTCGTCCAGCGGGAAAAGGCCACAAAAATGGGTGGGCTATAGCCTTGGGGGGTGGGGCTGGCCAACTTCGTCCCCCGGACTCGGAATGGCGCGAGACATTGCGAGGGGCCTCCGTGTGCCAAAAATAGGTCACGGGCACAGCCACGCCCAAAAAGAACCGCCCTAAGGCCGGGGCGCCAAGTTCGTACAGCGGAAAAAGGCCACAAAAACGGGTGGGCTATAGGCTTGGGGGGTGGGGCTGGCCCACTTCGTCCGCCGGACTCAGAATGGCGCGAGACTTTGCGAGGGGCCTCTATGTGCCAAAAATAGACCGCGGACACAGCCACGCCTACAAATAACCACCCGAAGGCCGTGGCGCCATGTTCGTCCAGCAGAAAAAGGCCACAAAAACGGGTGGGCTATAGCCTTGGGGGGTGGGCCTGGCCAACTTCGTCCGCCGGACTCGGAATGGCGCGAGACTTTGCGAGGGGCTTCCGTGTGCCAAAAATAGGCCGCGGGCACAGCCGCGCCCAAAAATAACCACCCGAAGGCCGGGGCGCCAAGTTTGTCCAGCGGAAAAAGGCCACAAAAACGGGTGGGCTATAGCCTTGGGGGGTGGGGCTGGCCGACTTCGTCCGCCGGACTCGGAATGGCGCGAGACTTTGCGAGGGGCCTCCGTGTGCTAAATATAGGCCGCGGGCCTAGCCGCGCCCAAAAATAACCGCCCGAAGGCCGGGGCGCCAAGTTTGTCCAGCGGAAAAAGGCCACAAAAACAGGTCGGCTATATCCTTGGGGGGTGGGGCTGGCCAACTTCGTCCGCCGGACTCGGAATGGCGCGAGACTTTGCGAGGGGCCTCCGTGTGCCAAAAATAGGCCGCGGGCAAAGCCGCGCCCAAAAATACCCGCCCGAAGGCCGGGCCGCCAAGTTCGTCCAGCGGAAAAAGGCCACAAAAATGGGTGGGCTACAGTCTTGGGGGGTGGGGCTGGCCAACTTCGTCCGCCGGACTCGGAATGGCGCGAGACTTTGCGAGGGGCCTCTGTGTGCCAAAAATAGGCCGCGGGCACGGCCGCGCCCAAAAATAACCGCCCGAAGGCCGGGGCGCCAAGTTCGTCCAGCGGAAAAAGGCCACAAAAACGCGTGGGCCATAGCCTTGGGGGGTCGGGCTGACCAACTTCGTCCGCCGCACTCGGAATGGAGCGAGCCTTTGCGAGGGGCCTCCGTGTGCCAAAAATAGGCTGCGGGCACAGCCGCGTCCAAAAATAACCGCTCGAACGCCGGGTCGCCAAGTTTGTCCAGCGGAAAAAGGCCACCAAAACGGGTGGGCTATAGCCTTGGGGGGTGGGGCTGACCAACTTCGTCCGCCGCACTCGGAATGGTGCGAGCCTTTGCGAGGGGCCTTCGTGTGCAACAAATAGGCCGCGGGCATAGCCGCGTCCAAAAATAACCGCCCGAATGCCGGGCCGCCAAGTTCGTCCAGCGGAAAAAGGCCACAAAAACAGGTGGGCTATAGCCTTGGGGGGTGGGGCTGGCCAACTTCGTCCCCCGGACTCGGAATGGCGCGAGACATTACGAGGGGCCTCCGTGTGCCAAAAATAGGTCACGGGCACAGCCACGCCCAAAAAGAACCGCCCTAAGGCCGGGGCGCCAAGTTCGTACAGTGGAAAAAGGCCACAAAAACGGGTGGGCTATAGGCTTGGGGGGTGGGGCTGGCCCACTTCGTCCGCCGGACTCAGAATGGCGCGAGACTTTGCGAGGGGCTTCCGTGTGCCAAAAATAGGCCGCGGGCACAGCCGCGCCCAAAAATAACCGCCCGAAGGCCGTGGCGCCAAGTTCGTCCAGCAGAAAAAGGCCACAAAAACAGTTGGGCTATAGCCTTGGGGGGTGGAGCTGGCCAACTTCGTCCGCCGGACTCGGAATGGCGCGAGACTTCGCGAGGGGCCTCCGTGTGCCAAAAATAGGCCGCGGGCATAGCTGCGCCCAAAAATAACCACCCGAAGGCCGGGGCGCCCAGTTCGTCCAGCGGAAAAAGGCCACAAAAACGGGTGGGCTATCGCCTTGGGGGGTGGGGCTGGCCGACTTCGTCCGCCGGACTCGGAAAGGCGCGAGACTTTGCGAGGGGCCTCCGTTTGCCAAATATAGGCCGCGGGCATAGCTGCGCCCAAAACTAACCGCCCGAAGGCCGGGGCACCAAGTTCGTCCAGCGGGAAAAGGCCACAAAAATGGGTGGGCTATAGCCTTGGGGGGTGGGGCTGGCCAACTTCGTCCCCCGGACTCGGAATGGCGCGAGACATTACGAGGGGCCTCCGTGTGCCAAAAATAGGTCACGGGCACAGCCACGCCCAAAAAGAACCGCCCTAAGGCCGGGGCGCCAAGTTCGTACAGCGGAAAAAGGCCACAAAAACGGGTGGGCTATAGGCTTGGGGGGTGGGGCTGGCCCACTTCGTCCGCCGGACTCAGAATGGCGCGAGACTTTGCGAGGGGCTTCCGTGTGCCAAAAATAAGCCGCGGGCACAGCCGCGCCCAAAAATAACCACCCGAAGGCCGGGGCGCCAAGTTTGTCCAGCGGAAAAAGGCCACAAAAACGGGTGGGCTATAGCCTTGGGGGGTGGGGCTGGCCGACTTCGTCCGCCGGACTCGGAATGGCGCGAGACTTTGCGAGGGGCCTCCGTGTGCCAAATATAGGCCGCGGGCATAGCCGCGCCCAAAAATAACCGCCCGAAGGCCGGGGCGCCAAGTTTGTCCAGCGGAAAAAGGCCACAAAAACGGGTGGGCCATAGCCTTGGGGGGTGGGGCTGGCCTACTCCGTCCGCCGGACTCGGAATGGCGCGAGACTTTGCGAGGGGCCTCCGTGTGACAAAAATAGGCCGCGGGCACAGCCGCGCCCAAAAATAACCGCCCGAAGTGCGGGGCGCCAAGTTCGTCCAGCGGAAAAAGGCCACAAAAACAGGTCGGCTATATCCTTGGGGGGTGGGGCTGGCCAACTTCGTCCGCCGGACTCGGAATGGCGCGAGACTTTGCGAGGGGCCTCCGTGTGCCAAAAATAGGCCGCGGGCACAGCCGCGCCCAAAAAATACCCGCCCGAAGGCCGGGCCGCCAAGTTCGTCCAGCGGAAAAAGGCCACAAAAAGGGGTGGGCTACAGTCTTGGGGGGTGGGGCTGGCCAACTTCGTCCGCCGGACTCGGAATGGCGCGAGACTTTGCGAGGGGCCTCTGTGTGCCAAAAATAGGCCGCGGGCACGGCCGCGCCCAAAAATAACCGCCCGAAGGCCGGGGCGCCAAGTTCGTCCAGCGGAAAAAGGCCACAAAAACGCGTGGGCCATAGCCTTGGGCGGTCGGGCTGACCAACTTCGTCCGCCGCACTCGGAATGGAGCGAGCCTTTGCGAGGGGCCTCCGTGTGCCAAAAATAGGCTGCGGGCACAGCCGCGTCCAAAAATAACCGCTCGAACGCCGGGTCGCCAAGTTTGTCCAGCGGAAAAAGGCCACCAAAACGGGTGGGCTATAGCCTTGGGGGGTGGGGCTGGCCGACTTCGTCCGCCGGACTCGGAATGGCGCGAGACTTTGCGAGGGGCCTCCATTTGCCAAATATAGGCCGCGGGCATAGCCGCGCCCAAAACTAACCGCCCGAAGGCCGGGGCACCAAGTTCGTCCAGCGGGAAAAGGCCACAAAAATGGGTGGGCTATAGCCTTGGGGGGTGGGGCTGGCCAACTTCGTCCGCCGCACTCGGAATGGAGCGAGCCTTTGCGAGGGGCCTCCGTGTGCCAAAAATAGGCTGCGGGCACAGCCGCGTCCAAAAATAACCGCCCGAACGCCGGGTCGCCAAGTTTGTCCAGCGGAAAAAGGCCACCAAAACGGGTGGGCTATAGCCTTGGGGGGTGGGGCTGACCAACTTCGTCCGCCGCACTCGGAATGGTGCGAGCCTTTGCGAGGGGCCTTCGTGTGCCAAAAATAGGCCGCGGGCACAGCCGCGTCCAAAAATAACCGCCCGAATGCCGGGCCGCCAAGTTCGTCCAGCGGAAAAAGGCCACAAAAACGGGTGGGTTATAGCCTTGGGGGGTGGGGCTGGCCCACTTCGTCCGCCGGACTCGGAATGGCGCGAGACTCTACGTGGGGCCTCCGTGTGCCAAAAATAGGCCGCGGGCACAGCCGCGCCCAAAAATAACCGCCCGAAGGCCAGGGCGCCAAGTTCGTCCAGCGGAAAAAGGCTACAAAAACGGGTGGGCTATAGCCTGAGGGGGTGGGGCAGGCAAACTTCGTCCGCCGGACTCGGAATGGCGCGAGACTTTGCGAGGGGCCTCCGTGTGCCAAAACTAGGGTGTGGGCACAGCCGCGGCCAAAAATAACCTCCCGAAGGCCGGGGCGCCAAGTTCGTCCAGCGGAAAAAGGCCACCAAAACGGGTGGGCTATAGCCTTGGGGGGTGGGGCTGGCCTACTTCGTCCGCCGGACTCGGTTAGGCGCGAGACTTTGCGAGGGGTCTCCGTGTGCCAAAAATAGGCCGTGGGCACAGCCGCACACAAAAATAACCGCCCGAAGGCCAGGGCGCCAAGTTCGTCCAGCGGAAAAAGGCCACCAAAACGGGTTGGCTATAGCCTTGGGGGGTGGGGCGGGCCAACTTTGTCCGCCGGACTCGGAATAGCGCGAGACTTTGCGAGGTGCCTCCGTATGCCAAAAATAGGCCGCGGGCACAGCCGCGCCCAAAAATACCCGCCCGAAGGCCGGGGCACCAAGTTCGTCCAGCGGAAAAAGGCCACAAAAAACGGGTGGGCTATAGCCTTGGGGGGTGGGGCTGGCCAACTTCGTCCGCCGGACTCGGAATAGCGCGAGACTTTGCGAGGGGTCTCCGTGTGCCAAAAATGGGCCGTGGGCACAGCCGCGCACAAAAATATCCGCCCGAAGGCCGGGGCGCCAACTTCGTCCAGCGGAAATAGGCCACCAAAACGGGTGGGCTATAGACTTGGGGGGTGGGGTTGGCTAACTTCATCCGCCGGACTCGGAATGGCGCGAGACTTTGCGAGGGGACTCCGTGTGCCAAAAATATGCCGCGGACACAGCCGCGCTCAAAAATAACCGCCCGAAGGCCAGGGCGCCAAGTTCGTCCAGCGGAAAAAGGCCACCAAAACGGGTTGGATATAGCCTTGGGGGGTGGGGCTGGCCCACTTCGTCCGCCGGACTCGGAATGGCGCGAGACTCTGCGAGGGGCCTCCGTGTGCCAAAAATAGGCCGCGGGCACAGCCGCGCCCAAAAATAACCGCCCGAAGGCCGGGCCGCTAAGTTCGTCCAGCGGAAAAAGGCCACAAAAACGGGCGGGCTATAGCCTTGGGGGGTGGGGCTGGCCAACTTCGTCCGCCGGACTCGGAATGGCGCGAGACTTTGCAAGGGGCCTCAGTGTGCCAAAAATAGGCCGCGGGCACGGCTGCGCCCAAAAATAACCGCCCCAAGGGCGGGGCGCCAAATTTGTCCAGCGGAAAAAGGCCACAAAAACGCGTGGGCCATAGCCTTGGGGGGTGGGGCTGGCCTACTTCGTCCGCCGGACTCGGAATGGCGCGAGACTTTGCGAGGGGCCTCCGTGTGCCAAAAATAGGCTGCGGGCACAGCCGCGCCCAAAAATAACCGCCCGAACGCCGGGTCGCCAAGTTCGTCCAGCGGAAAAAGGCCACCAAAACGGGTGGGCTATAGCCTTGGGGGGTGGGGCTGACCAACTTCGTCCTCCGCACTCGGAATGGAGCGAGCCTTTGCGAGGGGCCTCCGTGTGCCAAAAATAGGCCGCGGGCACAGCCGCGTCCAAAAATAACCGCCCGAAGGCCGGGCCACCAAGTTCGTCCAGCGGAAAAAGGCCACAAAAACGGGTGGGTTATAGCCTTGGGGGGTGGGGATGGCCCACTTCGTCCGCCGGACTCGGAATGGCGCGAGACTCTGCGAGGGGCCTCCGTGTGCCAAAAATAGGCCGCGGGCACAGCCGCGCCCAATAATAACCTCCCGAAGGCCAGGGCGCCAAGTTCGTCCAACGGAAAAAGGCTACAAAAACGGGTGGGCTATAGCCTGAGGGGGTGGGGCTGGCAAACTTCGTCCGCCGGACTCGGAATGGCGCGAGACTTTGCGAGGGGCCTCCGTGTGCCAAAAATAGGGTGTGGGCACAGCCACGGCAAAAAATAACCTCCCGAAGGCCGGGGCGCCAAGTTCGTCCAGCGGAAAAAGGCCACCAAAACGGGTTGGCTATAGCCTTGGGGGGTGGGGCGAGCCAACTTTGTCTGCCGGACTCGGAATGGCGCGAGACTTTGCGAGGTGCCTCCGTGTGCCAAAAATAGGCCGCGGGCACAGCCGCGGCCAAGAGGGACCTCCAGAAGGCCGGGGCACCAAGTTCGTCCAGCGGAAAAAGGCCACAAAAAACGGGAGGGCTATAGCCTTGGGGGGTGGGGCTGGCCCACTTCGTCCGCCGGACTCGGAATGGCGCGAGACTTTGCGATGGACCTCCGTGTGCCAAAAATAGGCCGCGGGCACAGCCGCGCCCAAAAATACCCGAACGCCGGGGCGCCAAGTTCGTCCACCGGTAAAAGGCCACAAAAACGGGTGGGCTATAGCCTTGGGGGGTGGGGCCGGCCTACTTCATCCGCCGGACTCGGAATGGCGCGAGACTTTGCGAGGCGCCTCCGTGTGCCAAAACTAGGCCGTGGACACAGCCGCGCCCAAAAATACCCGCCCGAATGCCGGGGAACCATGTTCTTCCAGCGGTAAAAGGCCACAAAAACGGGTGGGCTATAGCCTTGGGGGGTGGGGCTGGCCCACTTCGTCCGCCAGACTCGGAATGGCGCGATACTTTGCGAGGCGACTCCGTGTGCCAAAAATAGGCCGTGGACTCAGCTGCACCCAAAACTACCCGCCCGAAGGCCGGGTCACCAAGTTCGTCCAGCGGTAAATGGCCACAAAAACCGGTGGGCTATAGCCTTGGGGGGTGGGGCTGGCCAACTTTGTCCGCCGGACTCGGAATGGCGCGAGACTTTGCGAGGCACCTCCGTGTGCCAAAAATAGGCCGCGGGCACAGCCGCACCCAAAAATACCAGCCTGAAGGCTGGGGCGCCAAGTTCGTCCAGCGGTAAAAGGCCACAAAAACGGGTGGGCTATAGCGTTGGGGGGTGGGGCTGGCCAACTTCGTCCGCCGGACTCGGAATGGCGCGAGACTTTGCGAGGTGCCTCCGTGTGCCAAAAATAAGCCGCGGGCACAGCCCTGCCCAAAAATACCCGCCCGAAGGCCGGGGCGCCAAGTTCGTCCAGCGGAAAGAGGCCACAAAAACGGGTGGGCTATAGCCTTGGGGGGTGAGGCTGGCCAACTTAGTCCGCTGGACTCGGAATGGCGCGAGACTTTGCGAGGCGCCTCCGTGTGCCGAAAATAGGCCGCGGGCACAGCAGCGCCCAAAAATACCCGCCCGAAGGCCGGGGCACCAAGTTCGTCCAGCGGAAAAAGGCCACAAAAAACGGGTGGGCTATAGCGTTGAGGGGTGGGGCTGGCCAACTTCGTCCGCCGGACTCGGAATAGCGCGAGACTTTGCGAGGCGCCTCCGTGTGCCAAAATTAGGCCACGGTCACAACCGCGCCCAAAAATACCCTCCCAAAGGCCAGGGCGCCTAGTTCCTCCAGCGGTAAAAGTCCACAAAAACGGGTGGGCTATAGCCTTGGGGGGTGGGGCTGGACAACTTCGTCCGCCGGACTCGGAATGGCGCGAGACTTTTCGAGGCACCTCCGTGTGCCAAAAATAGGCCGCGGGCACAGCCGCACCCAAAAATACCCGCCCAAAGGCCGGGGCGCCAAGTTCGTCCAGCGGAAAAAGGCCACAAAAACGGGCGGGCTATAGCCTTGGGGGGTGGGGCTGGCCAACTTCGTCCGCCGGACTCGGAATGGCGCGAGACTTTGCGAGGGGCCTCTGTGTGCCAAAAATAGGCCGCGGGCACAGCTGCGCCCAAAAATAACCGCCCGAAGGCCGGGGCGCCAAGTTTGTCCAGCGGAAAAAGAACACAAAAACGCGTGGGCCATAGCCTTGGGGGGTGGGGCTGCCCTACTTCGTCCGCCGGACTCGGAATGGCGCGAGACTTTGAGAGCCATCTCCGTGTTCCAAAAATAGGCCGTGGGCACAGCCGCGCCCAAAAATAACCGCCCGAAGGCCGGGGCGCCAAGTTCGTCCAGCTGAAAAAGGCCACAAAAATGGGTGGGCTATAGCCTTGGGGGGTGGGGCTGGCCAACGTCGTCCGCCGGACTCGGAATGGCGCGAGACTTTGCGAGGTGCCTCCATGTGCCAAAAATAGGCCGCGGGCACAGCCGCTCCCAAAAATAACCGCCCGAAGGCCGGGGCGCAAAGTTCGTCCAGCGGAAAAAGCCCACAAAAACGGGTGGGCTATAGCCTTGGGGGGTGGGGCCGGCGGACTTTGTCCGCCAGACTCGGAATGGCGCGAGACTTTGCGAGGCGCCTCCGTGTGCCAAAAATAGGCCGCAGGCACAGCCGCGCCCAAAAATAACCGGCCGAAGGCAGGGTCGCCAAGTTCGTCTAGCTGAAAAAGGCCACAAAAACGGGTGGGCTATAGCCCTGTGAGGTGGGGCTGGCCAACTTCGTCCGCCGGACTTGGAATGGCGCGAGACTTTGCGAGGCACCTCCATGCGCCAAGAATACGCCGCGGGCACCGCCCCGCCCAAAAATAACCCCCCGAAGGCCGGGGCGCCAAGTTCGTCCAGCGGAAAAAGGCCACAAAAACGGGTGGGCTATAGCCTTGGGGGGTGGGGCCGGCCCACTCCGTCCGCCGGACTCGGAATGGCGTGAGACTTTGCGAGGCGCCTCCGTGTGCCGAAATAGGCCGCGGGCACAGCCGTGCCCAAAAATAACTGCCCGAAGGCCGCGCCGCCAAGTTTGTCCAGCGGAAAATGGCCACAAAAACGGGTGGGCTATAGCCTTGGGGGGTGGGGCTGGCGAACTTCGTCCGCCGGACTCGGAATGGCGCGAGACTTTGCGAGGCACCTCCGTGCACCAAAAATAGGCCGCAGGCACCGCCGCGCCCAAAAATAACCCCACGAAGACCGGACCGCCAAGTTCGTCCTGCGGAAAAAGGCCACAAAAACGGGTGGGCTATAGCCTTGGGGGGTGGGGCTATCAAACTTCGTCCGCCGGACTCGGAATGGCTCGAGGCTTTGCGAGGTGGCTCCATGTGCCAAAAATAGGCAGCGGTCACAGCCGCGCCCAAAAATAACAGCCCGAAGGCCGGGACGCCAAGTTCGTCCAGCGGAAAAAGGCCACAAAAACGGGTGGGCTATAGCCTTGGGGGATTGGGCTGGCCCACTTCGTCCACCGGACTCGGAATGGCGCGAGACTAACCGAGGCACCTCCGTGTGCAAAAAATAGGCCCCGGGCACAGCCGCGCCCAAAAATAACCGCCCGAAGGCCGGGGCGCCAAGTTCGTCCAGCGGAAAAAGGCCACAAAAACGGGTGGGCTATAGCCTTGGGGGGTGGGGCCGGCCCACTTCGTCCG